>CM045887.1:64192443-64199185 GCA_025169545.1 Anguilla japonica
CTGCTTAACCCAGCCATACACCTGTACAGCTCTACTCAGCCCCACAGCTACCCAACCCAGACCTACATCTGTACAGCTCTACTCAACCCCACAGCTACTCAACACAGAACTACATCTGTACAGCTCCACTCAACCCCACAGCTACTCAACCCAGAACTACATCTGTAGAGTTCTACTCAACCCCACAGCTACTCAACCCAGACCTACATCTGTACAGCTCTACTCAACCCCACAGCTACTCAACCCAGAACTACATCTGTAGAGTTCTACTCAACCCCACTGCTACTCAACCCAGACCTACACCTGTACAGCTCTACTCAATCCCACAGCTACTCAACCCAGACCTACATCTGTACAGCTCTACTCAACCCCACAGCTACTCAACCCAGACCTACATCTGTACAGCTCTACTCAACCCCACTGCTACTCAACCCAGACCTACATCTGTACAGCTCTACTCAACCCCAGTACTAGAGCTGGACATCCCGTGTTTCAGAAAAGAGTGTGTGTTTGGGCTCGATGCAGTGATGAACAAATACACACACACGCAAAAACATGCAAACATAGCATTTTCACGAGAAAAAACATTGGTAAACTTTTTTTTAAATTAGAAGCTTTGAACTCAACCCAGCTCAACAGAAAGAAAAGGATGGAGCCAAGAAAGAGTGTATTTGAGAGGAAAAGAGAGAGGGATTGAACAGGACAGACAGAAGAGCAACAGACGCAGTTCAAATCTAGGCTTCTTTAGAGCCGTATCAAACACTCAGCCCTATAATAATCCCCCTCTAAGACCGGGTCCCTGGTGTTCCGCTGTCTTTCTGCTCAGGGGTTAATTACTGGGCATGTGCAAATTACATTCTCTAAATACGGCCGTCTGATTGGTTCCCTGCCGGTTATTTTAAGTCCGTGTGCGTTTCGCATTAGATTGCCAGAGAAAAGAGTTGCTGGCTTGTCAGCTATTGAGTAACCTAATTTCCAGTCCCCATTAAATTTACATTCTGACATGTGAATGACCCGTCTTCCATACGGGATTGCTCTGTGTGCTGCTCGACTGCATACGGTAAAATAACCTACATATTACAGCAGAAAAAAAAAACTTGCTCTGAATATTATTTCACTGGTTGAGTCGATGATTCCTACATGTTACAATTCCCCCATAATAATAATTTGAAGATTACACTAATGATTCGAGTAGAATTTTAAAAAAGGTCTCCTTTTTCTCAAACTATATCTTGTTACTGAGTCTGAGAATAATGTAATGTGGAAAAGCTGTGTTTCTTCTGTGTCCCTATCTAAACAGCGTACCTTCTCCTAATAAGAAGTATATGAAGCTCCAGGGGTGTCCAGTCCTATAAATCCAGGTAAATCCCCAAAACCCCAGGCTTCCGCAGGCCCAGCGGGGCAGGACCCTTCGGTAAAACAGGGATCTCAAACTGCTCACCTGGAGGCCTGCAGTTCCTGGCGAACCTGCTGTGAGTTTCAGCACTTAAGGGCTTCATTTTAAGCCGCTGGTTGGCTGAGGAGTCCACACACACCTTGTGCCCAAGGCCTGCACTGGCTGCCGATTGACACAAAGTCCCAGAAACTTTGCAACTATCCAGGACGGGGGGGGGGGGGGTCACATAGCACAGCCCCCCCCCCCCCCCCCCCCCCCCCCACCAGAAAAGGCCACCTGCGCCTCTTTTAAAAATAAAAATGTGAAGCACGAGCATTGAAACGAGGAAGCGGCACAGCGCTATGGGGGATTCATCATCGTCATAGCGACGGAACACTGGCCGCACCTCGCCCCGGGTCTCCGGGGGCTCTTCCTATTGGACGAGAGCCCCGTGCACACGGGGGACCCCGCAGGTCGTGTTTTTTTTTGTTGGTGAAAACCCCCAGGCCTCGTTATGCAGACCTCAGCACCTCTTCCGGGCGTGCCCATTCTGCTGCTCTCTGAGAATTCGGATCTCTCGGCACCTGAAACACCGTTACTGTACCTGCTTTAGCTGACGCTCAGCCCCACGCTCCCAATCCACAGCCAGCGCGAGAAAGAGCCACAGGAAACACGCCCATTGACCTGCACCAATCAGGACGTCTCTCAAACACAGGAAGAGGAGGAGCCTCACGCAATGTTAACTCAACTCTAACACAGAAAGTAGGACTCCAATAAGGAACCATGTACAAATGTACTCTGTAAGTGTTGATTTAACACTGGACACTTTACTGTGCAGCACATTGGCAGCCCACCTGCCATGCCGGCAGCCAGGGTTCGTATCCTGGCCAATACCCAAAAACCCAGCCACTGGGGATGCGCAAGCCAGTGCATTCCTAGTGCCGGTCTTAGTGCCCAAGCCTGGATAAATGGAGGGTTGCGTCAGGAAGGGCATCCGGCGTAAAACATATGCCAAATCAAATATGCGGATCTGATCTGCTGTGGCGACCCCTAACGGGAACAGCCGAAAGAAGAAGAAGAAGAAGAACACTTTACTGTGCACCACCTGGGCCAGCAGCCATGTGAATCAAATCAAATCAAATCAAATTTATTTATAAAGCACATTTAAATACAACCCACGCTGACCAAAGTGCTGTACAGGCAGGTAAAATCACAGACTGAGAACAAATGTGAGGCTTCCAGAGGGACGAAGACGCCGCGAAACCGACTCCTCACACTCACGTGCGTGTGCACTGGTGCCCGGGGAGACGCGGGCCTGCTCCTAATGGGCGTGACAGTCGAATTACCCCCCCCCGGGGTGGGACGGGGGTCGGGGTACGGTGTGATAATACTGGCACTGGCAGAGTGCTGTTAGTGGACATGCGTTTGAGCTTCTGCTGCTGAGCCCCAAAGCCCCCTCAATCACACGCATAACCACGAAACACTTACATTATTATACTCACAAAACGAAAAGGAACAAGAAGAGGAAGAGGAAGAGGAAGATGAAGATGAAGAAAGAACAGGAAGAAGAAGATGAAGATGAAGACGATAATGATGAAGAAGAAGAAGAAGATCATTATGATGATGATGTGTTTTCCACAGGGACTTCGAGGAATCCTTCACCAGATCGGGGACAGGAGATTTTCCTAGAGCTTCACTTCTGACATGTAAATATAAATAAAGCTCTATGCCAAACGGGGTGGGGGGGGGGGGGGGGGGGGGGGGGGGGGGGGGGGGGGAACACCGCAAGCTCTGGAACAGACGAGGCGCGATAACGAGGCGTAACCGCCAACCGTCGCCGGCCAAAAATGCCGGGGCCCCAGTCATCCGCCATCCTCCGCCAAAAAGATCCCGTTTCCAACGCGTCACCGTGGCAGCAGCAGCAGCACCAAACACAAAGCGCTCCACTGGCGGTTCTGCTCCTCGCGGTAAAACACGCCGGTCACCGCTCCCGCCATTAATATCCCCGTTACAGCACGGTCTCCACTCCCGCCATTAATATCCCCGTTACAGCACGGTCTCCACTCCCGCCATTAATATCCCCGTTACAGCACGGCACGGTCTCCACTCCCGCCATTAATATCCCCGTTACAGCACGGCACGGTCTCCACTCCCGCCATTAATATCCCCGTTACAGCACGGCACGGTCTCCACTCCCGCCATTAATATCCCCGTTACAGCACGGCACGGTCTCCACTCCCGCCATTAATATCCCCGTTACGGCACGGTCTCCACTCCCGCCATTAATATCCCCGTTACGGCACGGTCTCCACTCCCGCCATTAATATCCCCGTTACAGCACGGCACGGTCTCCACTCCCGCCATTTAATATCCCCTTTACAGCACGGTCTCCACTCCCGCCATTAATATCCCCCGTTACAGCACGGCACGGTCTCCACTCCCGCCATTAATATCCCCGTTACAGCACGGCACGGTCTCCACTCCCGCCATTAATATCCCCGTTACAGCACGGTCTCCACTCCCGCCATTAATATCCCCGTTACAGCACGGCACGGTCTCCACTCCCGCCATTAATATCCCCTTTACAGCACGGTCTCCACTCCCGCCATTAATATCGCCGTTACAGCACGGTCTCCACTCCCGCCATTAATATCCCCGTTACGGCACGGTCTCCACTCCCGCCATTAATATCCCCGTTACAGCACGGTCTCCACTCCCGCCATTAATATCCCCGTTACAGCACGGTCTCCACTCCCGCCATTAATATCCCCGTTACAGCACGGCACGGTCTCCACTCCCGCCATTAATATCCCCGTTACAGCACGGCACAGTCTCCACTCCCGCCATTAATATCCCCGTTACAGCACGGTCTCCACTCCCGCCATTAATATCCCCGTTACAGCACGGTCTCCACTCCCGCCATTAATATCCCCGTTACAGCCACGGTCTCCACTCCTGCCATTAATATCCCCGTTACAGCACGGTCTCCACTCCCGCCATTAATATCCCGTTACAGCACGGTCTCCACTCCCGCCATTAATATCCCCGTTACAGCACGGTCTCCACTCCCGCCATTAATATCCCCGTTACAGCACGGTCTCCACTCCCGCCATTAATATCCCTGTTACAGCACGGCACGGTCTCCACTCCCGCCATTAATATCCCCGTTACAGCACGGCACGGTCTCCACTCCCGCCATTTAATATCCCCGTTACAGCACGGTCTCCACTCCCGCCATTAATATCCCTGTTACAGCACGGCAACGGTCTCCACTCCCGCCATTAATATCCCCATTACAGCACAGTCTCCACTCCCGCCATTAATATTCCCCCGTTACAGCACGGTCTCCACTCCCGCCATTAATATCCCCGTTACAGCACGGCACGGTCTCCACTCCGCCATTAATATCCCCGTTACAGCACGCACGGTCTCCACTCCCGCCATTATATCCCCGTTACGGCACGATCTCCACTCCCGCCATCTTAATATCCTCGTTACGGCACGGTCTCCACTCCCGCCATTAATATCCCCGTTACAGCACGGTCTCCACTCCCGCCATTAATATCCTCGTTACGGCACGGTCTCCACTCCCGCCATTAATATCCCCGTTACAGCACGATCTCCACTCCCGCCATTAATATCCCCGTTACGGCACGGTCTCCACTCCCGCCATTATATCCCCGTTACAGCTGACGGTCTCCACTCCCGCCATTAATATCCCCGTTACAGCACGGCACAGTCTCCACTCCCGCCATTAATATCCCCGTTACAGCACGGTCTCCACTCCCGCCATTAATATCCCCGTTACAGCACGGTCTCACTCCCGCCACTTAATATCCCCGTTACAGCACGGTCTCCACTCCTGCCATTAATATCCCCGTTACAGCACGGTCTCCACTCCCGCCATTAATATCCCCGTTACAGCACGGTCTCCACTCCCGCCATTAATATCCCCGTTACAGCACGGTCTCCACTCCCGCCATTAATATCCCTGTTACAGCACGGCACGGTCTCCACTCCCGCCATTAATATCCCCGTTACAGCACGGCACGGTCTCCACTCCCGCCATTAATATCCCCGTTACAGCACGGTCTCACCTCCCGCCATTAATATCCCCGTTACAGGCACGGCACGGTCTCCACTCCCGCCATTAATCTCCCCGTTACAGCACGGTCTCCACTCCCGACCATTAATATCCCTGTTACAGCAACGGCCCCGGTCTCCACTCCCCCGCCATTATATCCCATTACAGACACAGTCTCCCACTCCCGCCATTAATATCCCCGTTACAGCACGGTCTCCCCCTCTCCACACTCCGCCATTAATATCCCCGTTACAGCACGGCACGGTCTCCACTCCACGCCATTATATCCCCGTTACAGCACGGCACGGTTCTCCACTCCCGCCATTAATATCCGCCCCGTTACGGCACGATCTCCAACTCCCGCCATTAATATCCTCGTTACGGCACGGTCTCCACTACCGCCATTAATATCCCCGTTACAGCACGGTCTCCACTCCCGCCATATAATATCCTCGTTACGGCACGGTCTCCACTCCCGCCATATAATATCCCCCCGTTACAAAGCACAGATCTCCACTCCCGCCATTAATATCCCCGTTACGGCACGGTCTCCACTCCCGCCATTAATATCCCCGTTACAGCACGGTCTCCACTCCCGCCATTAATATCCCCGTTACAGCACGGCACGGTCTCCACTCCCGCCAATTAATATCCCGTTATCAGCACGGCAACGGTCTCCACTCCCGCCATTAATATCCCCAGCTTTTACAGCGAGCACGGTCTCCACTCCCGCCATTAAGTAATATCCCCGTTACGCAACGGCACGGTCTCTCCACTCCGCCATTAATATCCCCGTTACAGCACGGTCATCCACTCCCGCCATTAATACCCGTTACAGCACGGCACGGTCTCCACTCCCGCCATTAATATCCCTGTTACAGCACGGTCCTCCACTCCTGCCATAATATCCCCGTTACAGCACGGTCTCCACTCCCAGCCATTAATATCCCAGTTACAGCAGATGGTCTCCACTCCCGCCATTAATATCAAAAAACCGTTACAGAACGGCACGTCTCCACTCCCGTCCATTAATCTCCCCCGTTACAGCACGGTCTCCCACTCCCGCCATTAATATCCCTGTTACAGCACGGCACGGTTCTCCACGCCCGCATTAAGATCATATCCCGTTACAGCACGGCACTGTCTCCACTCCCGCCATTAATATCCCCCGTTACAGCACGGCAACGGTCTCCACTCCCGCCATTAATATCCCCGTTACAGCACGGTCTCCACTCCCGCCATTAATATCCCCGTTACGGCACGGTCTCCACTCCCGCCATTAA
>CM045887.1:64199285-64241785 GCA_025169545.1 Anguilla japonica
CACTCCCGCCATTAATATCCCCGTTACGGCACGGTCTCCACTCCCGCCATTAATATCCCCGTTACGGCACGGCACGGTCTCCACTCCCGCCATTAATATCCATTAATAATATGGAACGGGTGGGGGTGGGGGGGGGGGGGTGTAGTTATCTGTGCTGTACTGTAGGGGGGGCAGGAGGGGGGCAAAGAGGGGGCACTTTTATGGTTCACCCTCAGCTGGCACCAGCAGGCAGTTGGCTGATAGGACAGGGGCTGATGGGAGCTTCGTTAGACACTGTTAAAAAACTCTGAAGCGCTGGAGCCTCGATTCAGGGGCGCTGGTATCTGGGATGAGGCCTCCTCTGTCTCCAAAACTTAAAAACCCACATCTGAGAAAAACATGAGGCTGAGAGCTAACAGGCCAAACCGCCCGAGATCAAGGCCTCGTATTCATAAAGCATCTCAGAGTCGCAGTGCTGATCTAGGATCAGTTTCGCCTTTTATCTCATGAAGAATAAAGTTTGGGACACAGAGAAAAGCGGATATCATCCAAGATCAGCCAGTACTCTGAGACACCTGAATATAGGCCTCTGATGTTTAGACTCTTAGCCCATGTTGGATAAGATCAAAACTTGGACAGGGGAAACTTGATCCTATAACAGAGCTCCTATTCTTTATGAATACAAGTGTTCGTCTCCCCCTCCCATTTTTTTATGAGATTCTTCAGCTTTTAAAACGTACCACCAGTGGAACATTCCACTGCCAAAATGTTGCAACTCCGAAATGAAGAGGAGCTCAGAACTCCAACTCCCACAATGCACCACTGCAGCAGCAAAAGTGCATTGCACACCTTTTTTGTCAGTTATACCCAACCCCAAGGCCCTTTTGAATTCGCAGTGATGTCAAGGACGCAAACACACCCCTGGATTACTCACGGCATGTTATTCCCCCGTATTAAGCAGGGAGATTAACCGTGTGTGTAATACAGAACAACGGGATGCACGGGACGCACACCACGTCCGATTCGCGGTTTATTTTCATCCTACGCCACGCGGCCGTCGCTCAGTACCTCATCCGAAACGTCGTTACGAGGTGCTCGTCCCCGAAAAGAAACTGTTTTTTCCCAAAGTTCCCAAATGAGTTAGGCAAGACTGATCTTTCCCCAAATTACACGGATGTCTGAGGTTGGGGGGGGGGCACATGGATTGGGAGAATGCGTAAGCCTTCTCAGTTTAAACAGAGTCACCGCCCCCCTCTCCCCCTCTCCCCCCTCTTCCCCCTCCCCCTCTCCCCCCTCCCCCTCTCCCCCTCTCTCTCTCTCTCTCTCTCTCTTTCTCTCTTTTTAAACAGCAATTAAACCGGATGCAGATATTTTTACATGTGTCTGCAGGCACACCCCGCTATCTCAGGCATTAAAAGATTGGAGAGAATGTTGTCATGGATTTAGCAAACTGATGCGGTTCCCCGCCTTTCTCGAATCGCTTGAGCTCATCTAAATCTTTATTTAAATCACAGATAGCAAAACATTAACTCAATGCTTTCAGGTGGGAACGTCACACCCCGTCCCCCCCCCCCCCCCGCCCCCCCCCCCACACCCCCTCCCAACCTGTTTCTGCATCTTAGCCTGCAAAATGCTCAACCATCCATGCTTGATTTGTGTTCCATTTGACTTCCATGTTTGTGCATATTTACAAAAAAAAAAAAAAAAGAACCTGATTCACATTCTTCTAGCAGAACAACAGTTGGTTGATTTAACATTGAATATATGGATGGCTGTGTGTTGTGCTCTGGTGTTTGCAGCCGAAGATTGCAGGATAACAACCCCAGCCGGGGGAATAGCTGTAATCTAAATTTCTATATAAATGGCTAAAAAGCTGCTTAAATTTAAACTGAGGAAGCCATCCCAGACAAGGGTGTCTGCTTCACAGAAAAAAACTAAACCAGATTCTGGTTTAGTATGATTAGAACACAATTTCCTCAGATGAGACAATATATTATTTTTGTTTCCGTTACTCTTTGAGTGTTCTCTTAAAGTTTGTGATTAGCTCTGAAACTTGCGGATTAGCATTCCGGTTCAGCTAGCGCCCGTATCTCTGTACAAACGGAGCCTTAGTGCGATCTGTAATCGCTGCATCTCACTCTGCCCTCTCTGAGTCTCCAGGGGCCCAAACACCACAGAATAAGAGCGATTCGTTTACGAAACTGTGTTTGGTGAGCTGGGGTACATCCTGGCCCTGGTGAGGGTCATCCTGGGGAGGGGGGTTATGGGGTGTGGGTGAGGTTCAGAGGGCCTCCCCTGGAAATGTGTGGCCCTATGCCCTAAACCACAGGGGGTCCCCAAAAACAGGACTTTCAGCAGATACACTCACACACACACACACACCCACACACACATTAACACATACACACACACACTCACACACAAACACACACATATACAGTAACACACAGCAACACACACAGTCATTAACACACACACACATACAATAACACACAAGCGTACATCTCCACTCTGTCCTACCGTCTTGTATATTCACCTCATGTGCCCTCCTCCCCTCCCCCCCCCAGCCCCTCAGTGATCGATGCAGCTGTCATGTCGTGAAAGCACTTCCTGAATCGAGCATGCTGGGATGCATTGTCACCACCTCTTTACATACTGAAGAAGATGTGTCACATGCAGGCTTTCTGCCTCACAAACACACATACAGGAGTATCTCCTCCTTCTTTTTCACCTTCCTTTCTTCTTCTTCTAGTTCTTGCTGCTCAGAAGAGTTTGGTATTTGGTTTTAAGCGTTCCGAATAATTATTTTCAGTTTGCAGTAATTATGATCACACAGACTATAGGCGAAAAAGCCCAATCATTTCTCTGTCATGCTTCTTTTCCTCAGATCTCTCTTCATAAACAAGCTGGAACTGAAACCATCCGGTTTCCCTGGACAAATCCAAAGCTGTGATGGATTAATTCATATAGGATAAATGCCTTTGCTACTCCTGTGAGTTATTTAATCAGGGGAAGTTTTTCGATATTTGTTTTTTTGCCATTTGTTGATAGCTACTGATGCCAATATTTTACTTTGAATACCATTTTTTGTCTCAGTGGGGTTTACCTGAACAAATAAAAGTGAAAAAAAACTATTACACAAGTAGCATAAACAGCAAACCATGGCATTGCTACTTCCTGTGTTATTTCCTCATTAGTTCCTGGATCTGTTGATTCCAAAGTAGTTCATTCTGAAGGTATGCCTACTGTCTAGCTAATGCTAACGTTAATGCTAATAGTAATGCTAATGCTAACGCTAACACCAATCCCCGCAAATGTTTCGATCTCCTCTCGCCTGCAGTTTATTTCCCACTGAAGGGTCTGAAGGTGCGCTCTAGTACTGAGAGCTAACAGAACCCCCCCCCCCCCCCCCCCCCCCCCCCCCCCCCCCCCCCCCCCCCCCACCCCCCCCACCCCCCCCCCCCCCCCCCACCCCACCCCCCCCCCCCACCCCCCCCCCCCCCCCCCCCCCACCCCCCCCCCCCCCCCCCCCCCCCCCCCCCCCCCCCCACCGCCAGAGTAAATGCGCTCCAATCAGACATGTGGGGCCTTCACTGCTCCTGACCTCTGAACCCCAGTGTTCTCTGTAAAAAAAAACGAAGTGAGCTAAAGTGTGTGTTTTTGTGTGCTGGTTTCCTCCCAAGGTGGCTGTCTGTCTGTCTGTCTGTCGGCCTGCCTGTCTGTCTTTCTGTCTGCCTGCCTGCCTGCCTGTCTGCCTGTCTGTCTTTCTGTCTGCCTGCCTGCCTGCCTGTCTGTCTTTCTGTCTGCCTGCCTGCCTGTCTGTCTTTCTGTCTGCCTGCCTGTCTGTCTTTCTGTCTGTCTGTCTGTCTGTCGGCCTGCCTGCCTGTCTGCCTGCCTGTCTGTCTGTCTGTCCCACCTAGGGAGCTTTTCCTTGCCTCTGTCCAGGCCAGGGTCCATCGTAAAGCGTACGGCTTCAAATGACTGTTTGTAAAATGCACTATGCAAATAAATACGATTTGATGGTGCTGATGGTGCTGGATATATACTGAAACAATGCAGGTTAGGTACCTTGCCCAAGGGTACAACGGCAGTGTGTCCTACCCGGGGAATCGAACCTGTGACCTTCAGGTTATAAGACCAGCTCTTGTGGGAGTGGCCCGGACGTAACACATATCACGCCTTGCTGCATTCGATAATTATTGTTGCAGTATATATAATTAGCCACCCCCCCCCCCCCCCCCCCCCCATCACCACATGCGTTCCTACGGCAACTGCATTAGGCCCCTCACAGCGAAGCCAGGTGGCCAATGAACGACCTGCTTTGAAACCCGAGATGAAAAATGGGTGAAAGTTCACACACGTTTTTTATTTTTTTTTCTTTTTTTGAAAAATCAAATCGTTCAGCAAAGCTTCTGCAGTTTGCCTACGATCACCCTCCTTTTTCCGGGGATATTTCCCAGATGAAACAGAGCGAGCCACAAATCATCACCCTGGGCTTTGCCACGGAGCCCTCTGGACAGACAGACACGCCACTAACGGCAAACAAATAGCGTAACAACAACATCAACATCACGCAGACCGAGGAACAAACAAACAAAAAGAAAAAACAAAATTCACCAGACTTCAGAAGAGAGAAACCCCTGATACTTGTAATCCCTGGTAGCAGGAGCTCTCAGGGCGACGGGGAGGCTTCTGAAAGACGCGTGTGAGCCGTGCAGTGGAGAGGTGCCTGTGCGCTGCGCTTTAGCCGTAGCTTATGCTAATTAGCATTTCCCCTTTGGAAAGTGAGTCAATGAGCTGCGGTGTGCGCGGCCTCTGGCGGGCTGGGGGGGGGACATTAGAAAGGCAGGCTGAGGGAGGGACATTAGAAAGGCAGGCTGGGGGAGGGACATTAGAAAGGCAGGCTGGGGGGGAGGGACATTAGAAAGGCAGGCTGGGGAGGGACATTAGAAAGGCGAGCTGAGGGAGGGACATTAGAAAGGCGGGCTGAGGGAGGGACATTAGAAAGGCGGGGGGCTGGGGGAGGGACATTAGAAAGGCAGGCTGAGGGAGGGACATTAGAAAGGCAGGCTGAGGGAGGGACATTAGAAAGGCAGGCTGAGGGAGGGACATTAGAAAGGTAGGGCTGGGGAGGGACATTAGAAAGGCGGGCTGAGGGAGGGACATTAGAAAGGCGGGCTGGGGGAGGGACATTAGAAAGGCAGGCTGGGGGAGGGACATTAGAAAGGCAGGCTGGGGGAGGGACATTAGAAAGGCAGGCTGAGGGAGGGACATTAGAAAGGCGGGCTGAGGGAGGGACATTGAGGCTGGGGGAGGGACATTAGAAAGGCAGGCTGGGGGGGGACATTAGAAAGGCAGGCTGAGGGAGGGACATTAGAAAGGCAGGCTGAGGGAGGGACATTAGAAAGGCAGGCTGGGGGAGGGACATTAGAAAGGCAGGCTGGGGGAGGGACATTAGAAAGGCAGGCTGAGGGAGGGACATTAGAAAGGCAGGCTGAGGGAGGGACATTAGAAAGGCGGGGGGGGGGGCTGAGGGAGGGACATTAGAAAGGCAGGCTGAGGGAGGGACATTAGAAAGGCAGGCTGGGGGAGGGACATTAGAAAGGCAGGCTGAGGGAGGGACATTAGAAAGGCAGGCTGGGGAGGGACATTAGAAAGGCAGGCTGAGGGAGGGACATTAGAAAGGCAGGGCTGAGGGAGGGACATTAGAAAGGCGGGCTGAGGGAGGGACATTAGAAAGGCTGGGGGGGGCTGAGGGAGGGACATTAGAAAGGCAGGCATTGGGGGGGAGGGACATTAGAAAGGCAGGCTGAGGGAGGGACATTAGAAAGGCAGGCTGAGGGAGGGACATTAGAAAGGCAGGCTGGGGGACGGACATTAGAAAGGCGGGGGGCTGAGGGAGGGACATTAGAAAGGCAGGCTGAGGGAGGGACATTAGAAAGGCAGGCTGGGGGAGGGACATTAGAAAGGCGGGGGGCTGAGGGAGGGACATTAGAAAGGCAGGCTGAGGGAGGGACATTAGAAAGGCAGGCTGAGGGAGGGACATTAGAAAGGCGGGCTGAGGGAGGGACATTAGAAAGGCGGGCTGGGGGTTTCTGTGTAACTGCAGTCTGCTGCAATGCGGGCCAGCAGGATCACGAGACTGCAGAAGAAGAATAACCCACAATAACGGGCCTCGTGGAAATGAATTATACTAATACACTAATAATCTAATGCACTGAAATAAAAAGCGTCAGGCTAAAAAAAACAAAATGCATACCTACGGTTCACAATATCGGAGAAAATGTGCAAATTATTGCCATTTTCAGATAAGGAAAAATTCATTAAATATCCACTGTTGTGAAATATATTGATCGTTACATTTTCTGAAACGCCCATACATTTGCAATGTACTGTGTGACATTCCATTCCCCAAAATTATCAGATTAGTAGAATTTTTTGTATCGTTTCAGAAATAAAACTACAAAAATTGAGTTTATTAGCATTTGCCTGCTTAGATAACATCGCAGTTTGAACCTCCGAACTCCTGAGTGCCGTTGCTCATCGGTGACAGTTTGATAACAGCTAATAGGACAAAACAGAACCCAGCACCAGAAAGCAGTGTGTGTGTGTGTGTGTGTGTGTGTGTGTGTGTGTGTGAGATTGTGTGTGTTTGTGTGAAAGAGTGTGGGTAAGAGTGAGTATGCGCATGAGAGAGTGTGTGTGCGTGCTTGCGTCTGTGTGTGCGTGCATGCATGTGCATGATAGTGTGTGTGTGTGTGTATGTGCGTGTGCGCGCATGTGTGTGTGTGTGCGTGTCTGTGTGTGTGTGAAAGAGTGTGGGTAAGAGTGAGTATGCGCAGGAGAGAGTGTGTGTGTGTGTGCTTGTGTCTGTGTGTGCGTGCATGCATGTGCATGATAGTGTGTGTGTGTGTATGTGCGTGTGCGCACATGTGTGTGTGTGCGTGTCCGTGTGTGCACATGTGTGTGTGTGCATGTGTATGTTAATGTAATGATTTAAGTGCACAGTTGGTCATGCACCTCGTTTCCAAAAACCAAATCAACTGCTGATCAAAAGACCAGCCAGAGAGAGAGAGAGAGAGAGAGAGAGAGAGAGGAGGAGAGAGGAGGGGAGGGGGAGGAGGCGAGAGGAGAGGGAGAGAGAGAGAGAGGGAGGGAGGAGAGGGAGAGAGAGAGAGAGAGAGAGAGAGAGGGAGAGAGAGAGAGGAGGGAGAGAGGAGGGAGGGGAGAGCGAGAGAGAGAGAGGAGAGAGAGAGAGAGGATACGGGAGAGAGGGAGAGAGAGAGAGAGAGAGAGAGGGAGGGAGGGAGGGGGGGAGAGAGAGAGAGGGGGGGGAGAGAGAAAACATTACTGCCCTCAGGGTTTGGGGGTTTGAAATTCCTGGACTCAGCCTCTCCAGTGAATTCCGATGCGTTTCTACGCTCGCGGGGGAACAGGAGGAAAAAACATCCACAGAGAGTCACGTCGCGTACGCAGGGTCTGTGCACACAGCGTGATAACAGCTTCACCAAGTCCTGACTGTCAGAACGCGACCTTTGACCTGCCATTCGACCCGGCAGAGCGCTGCTTTGCTTCAGAAACTCAGCCGATGTCACTGGGAGTCCAGTCTCAGCCTCACATCGACTGTTGACACAGCGTAACCACGGCTGCGTCTCCTGAGCAGAAATAACAGTCCAGTGGAAACATGACTTCCCAGCACAAGAGCTTGTTTATTTATAGAAACTCCCCGTGGCCATTTTTTACGCTCTTATCAAACGTACTCACATGTATATTTTATCTCCCGTAAATGTTCTGTAATATTTGCGGGCTAATTGTAATGCTTAACGGATTAATGCTAAGACAGCTTGAGATATCAAGGGGTCCCGACAGCTTAATCACAAAAAACTCTGTAAGATTCTGTGAGCTCATTTCCACCTTGTAGTCATTAACACTTTCTCCCCAGCCCAGCCCAGCCCGGGAACCAGAGTGAATGCTGGGAAACGTAGTGAAAATGTGCATTGGCTGAAGCAGGTAAGGCCCAAGAAACACTCTTTTCGGCTCTCGTCCCTGACCAACCTGTGACCTCCGCTTTCAAACACATGTCCTGGAGGCTTCACGCTTCTTACATACACAGGTACACAGGTAAGCTTCACAGGTGAGCTGTACTCACATCTGCCCAGGTGACACGGGTCATCCCCCCCCCCCCCCCACCCGTTTTAAAAGGGCCGGAGATTGACAGCCATCAGGACACGGCACCCAGAGGAACAGAAGAATTAGCCATATGACCCCTATCAGAAGAATAAACCAAAGCGTTTCTCTCAGACGTTTATAACACATTTATAACACATTTATAAGCCTTTTACGAAGCAGTTACACCGCAACCATTTCCCTGGGACGTCCTGTTTTAATGTCCGAGGACACATTTCCTCTTCCTGTTTAAACATGCACACGTTCATTTCAAGCTTCATGAATCATAATTTTGAGGTACACCCTAGGCTGGGAGAGGAGAGCGGCTCAGAGCTGCCCTTAATTTCTGTGTGTTCTCTTCCCCCCGATGGACACGACCATCCGGGCAGGAGCTCAGCTGCGATGCTGTCGGTTTTGCCCTTTGCCAGCTCAAAATACCCAAGCCGTCCTCAGAAGGATCCAGAAAACCCCCTGATGCCGCAACATGAGCCCCAGAGAGATAGTGAAAGAGAGAGGGAGGGAGAGGACGAAGGCAATATCATGGATCACAACATCTAAACCCCCTGCCCCATCCCCCGACAAGGGCACCCACCGATTGTTTCCAAAAACAGAGCTCAGATCGATTCTGCCGCGTGCCGCATCCCAACGTCGGCACAGCCAGCCGCTGCCGCCCGGTACCAGCTGCCGTGGCTCAGTACCAAACAACAGGTCAGTGCGTTTGCGGTATTTTACCGAGTTACGCAGTTTGATGCGTTTGCAGTATTTTACCGAGTTACGCAGTTTGATGCGTTTACGGTATTTTACTGAGTTACGCAGTTTGATGCGTTTACGGTATTTTACTGAGTTACGCAGTTTGATGCGTTTACGGTATTTTACCGAGTTACGCAGTTTGATGCGTTTGCGGTATTTTACTGAGTTACGCAGTTTGATGCGTTTACGGTATTTTACAGAGTTACGCAGTTCGATGCGTTTACGTCATTTTGTACGCGGCAGAGAGAGTTTAGTTCTTTGACAGGAGTGTTTACATTTCACATGTCCTTGGGTTCGATACCAACAGTATAAATAAATTGGGGGGTTGGCGTTAACAGGTAAAGAATATGACTTCTAAGAAAATGAATAGGACTTCTATTTACAGGCTGCTGTGCACCTCGGGGTGTGAAGGCATATTGATATAGGCGCCTTTAATGAGATGTCATGTGACAGCCCGGTGCGAGGCAGCCGCGGAGGCACGCGTGGTATAGATTCTGCGTAATGCAGTTGGCCTGTTCCTGGTCCGGTGCCAGGCGATGGGTTATCACAAAGTGAGAATGTGGAGTGGAATAACTCAGCTGATCATATGAGCTGGATATGCACACTCCCGATCCACCCCCATCCCGTGGTGTTAATTCAACACTGATAGACTGCATATGATATCCCTCATGGCCTCGTTTGAACTCTGCTACAGTTAGAACAGCAGTGAGCGATTTTCCCTATGGCTTTCACTAAAAATCTTCAGGGCATTGATGAAATGAACACAGACATCCCTGCAAATGGGGGGCAACCAAGAAATTTGCTTTAGGATTTTACATTTTGGTGGGGGGGGGGGGCTGGGCACTAATACTATCATCCAAATGATAGGGTCATATTGGGGGCTGGATGAATAGCCCCCCCCCCCCCCCCCCAGGGCTGGTGTTCCGCTCTCCTTTGTGGTTCTTCCTGTAGTTCATTAACATCTTAATAAGCTCTTTTCCCGAACCAGGAAACATCTGCATTCACTCCACTCCCTCAGTGTTGCAGAAATAGATTTAACAATCTGTTAGACTCCGCTACCGCACGTCTCCCACAACCTATTTACCTTCACACTTTTTAAGCGTGAGCAGACGAAACGGGCATGCACAGCTTTCTACGTACGGGTTGTATTTTACTGAAGAAACAGGCTATGCCCCGGCTGAGAACGAAACCCGCAACCTCTTTGTTGCACGGTGTAGCATTGCAAACCACACCTGTGCCTTTGCAGCCTGACGTGCAAAGGTCATCCCAGATTTCAGGAACATGGTAATGCTGCCCCCTTCATAACCACCCCAGCCCCCCACCACCACCCACCACCCCCCCCCCCCCCCAAAAAAAATCCACCCCCGTAGCCAAGGCGGTGGCTAATGTTGCGCTGCCGGTACGTGTGAATTTAACGAGGTTCTAAGGGTGCTAACAGCGGAACCCGCGCACGCGTTCCCTGTAATTACACCCTGTCCCATTCCATTCCTGCTCGTCTGGCGGGGGGCCTCAGTCACGCTCTGGAGCGGGGCGCGCCCGGGGGGGTCGGACAGCCCCGCCGTCCAGGAAAGACGTCCAGGAAAAAACCCTGGACTGACGATTAGCTCCGGACTGCCTGCTTGTTTGGCCGAATTCCTCTCCTCCCCCCCCCCCCCCACACTTAGCATGAGGGTTTACAATGCAGTGCAGGATCGTATGGCTAAATTCCCCTCTAAATTCCACTCCTCCACAATAGCATTAGCAATTACACGTCAGAGCCTGGCCGTGTGGTCTAAATTCCCCTCTAAATCCTTTTCCCCCCACCTTAGCATTTACAGTTCAGTGCCTGAACACATGGCTAAATTCCCCTCTAAATTCCACTCCAATTCGCTGTTTCAGCTGTTATACGTAGCGCTGGCGTGTCTGTGAGCTCAGTGACATCACACACGCAGTTCAGCGTGTGTTCTCGATATCCAGGCTCCTTCACGCGCGTTTATTCATCAGCCTCGTGAATTTACACTCGACGACTGACACGAGTCTGGCCGCCGTGCTTCACCGTTTATCAAATTTAATTTCATTTTTCACGCACGACGCCCGCGCGGAAAAAAACTAATTTCGCAGGTCATTCAGAAGCAGGGCTATCTGGCCGCTCACACCTGCAGCCGCACCTGCTCTGTTGTTACCCGTTGTCATAGTAATCCATAAACACAAAGAGAATATTTCCAGGCCATTAACACAGGACAAAAAAAAAAAAAAAAAACAAAACAAAACAAAAAAAAATTATGCACGGACGGGGCTGGCGGCCATTTTACTTCACCCCCTTTACCTGCCACACCCTGTGGCCGTGCGGGTGAGCCGAGCCGAGCCGAGCCGAGCCGAGCCGAGCCGAGCCGAGCCGGGCCCTCCCAGTGTTCTGCACTTTACCGGGCTAGCTCGCCGGCGCTGGGAGGAACAGCTTGCGCGCGCCGGAGGGGGAGGAAGGAAAAAGGGTCGCGCGAGTTCCCCGCACCGCTCCCTAAAAACACCGGCGCTCATCTGGTAATTAAGATGGCAGCCGCTCCGCTAATTAGCTTCCCGCGCTCGCGACAAGACAGCCAATCAGGGAAGACAGGACCCAGCTGCTCAGCCAATCAGGGAAGACAGGACCCAGCTGCTCAGCCAATCAGGGAAGACAGGACCCAGCTGCTCAGGCGGGGGGGGGGGGGGGGGGGGGGGGGAGGGGGGGGGGGGAACGAGAAACGGCAAAATTACACTTCAAGAAATGATGAAGTGCCGAGAGTCACGCCGAGATCCCAAAATAGATTTTCATTTTTTTTTGTCTCTCCTCCCAAACTCACAAAGAATAAAAATAAAAACACACAAAAAAATAAAAAACCAAAAGGGAAAAGAAAGGCGAACGCCACGTTTCTGTCGTCTCCTGGGCTGAGACGGAACGCGGAGGTGGCAACGGGACAGCTGCCAGGGGCACGGGGGACCAGCTTTCATCAGGGGTCCAAATCCAGCCCGCAAACTCTGGGTCCTACTCCCCTCATGTTTATGGCACGGGGGTTACGCAAGGTGCTCCCTCCCCCCAATACCCCCCCCCCCCCCCCCCCAATACCCCCCACTGGTAAGCACACTGACCTCGATTAACCCCTTGAACTGGGTCAGGTCTCTCTTCCTCAAACACAACCTTCAACCTTTGACTCACGGATGGGTTATTGATTAATATATGCAGTAGGCCTGTCCCAATCTGGGGGGGGGGGGGCAGTGACGTCATGTTTCTGTGCCTGACATCACGTTTCTGTGCCTGACATCATGTGTCTGTGAGTGACATCATGTTTCTGTGAGTGACATCATGTGTCTGTGACTGACATCATGTTTCTGTGCCTGACATCATGTGTCTGTGAGTGACATCACGTTTCTGCGACTGACATCATGTGTCTGTGACTGAAATCATGTGTCTGTGAGTGACATCATGTTTGTAGGACTGATTGCTCAGAAGGTCAAAGAAGGCACGGAACGTCACTGACAGGGGGGATCCCCCATTCTGTGGCACACCTGATATCGTGGTTGCCCCCCCCCCCCCTCACGCTGGGGCTCACCTGAGATCACCTCAGATCGCGGTTCGACCCCCCCCCCCCCCAGGCTGAGTCACACCTGTTTTACCAGTGATAAGTCACTCCCGTGGCTGTGTGCCGAAACATGGCCATGCGTGGACAGAGCAGCAGTGCACTTCGACACACTGCTAAATTTATCCAGCACGCATCCGACAGACATACAGAAAAAAAACCCAGCATTCGCATACATCATGCAGCAGCATTCTCAGCAATCCCACAAGTCAGCAGTTCGCCCACATGAAGATAAGGAGAGAGCTCCACGTCTGGGAGATCTGTATCAGCGGACGACAGGAGGACAGGATTCGGATTACTCCCCCCCCCCCCCAATCCCTTGTGAGAATAAACCTCAGCAAATGAGTCTGCATTTGAGACGGCCTCATTCTCCCCAGCTGGTCTCTACAACACCTTTGCAGTCATCAGAGGAAGAAAATAAACAAATAAATAAATAAACCTGGCGGTGAATTTAATGGAATGAAATACTGTTCTGGCCTGATTTGCTTAGAACACTTAAAACCTTGTGTCCCACTGGAGGAGAATTTATGTCTTACGGTTTTGAAATTTTTTTCCTTCGTTTTAAGCATTCTTGTTTTATAACAGGCATCCACTGACTAGGTACCCAATTAGCTGCTATTTTATTTCATTTTTTAATTTTTTACAAAGTTTTGTAATTAATGTCGAAACCAAAAAAAGGAAGAGTATTGTACTTTACATCCTGATGAGTGCGGGGGGGGGGCTGTAATTAATTCCAGGCACAGACAGAACTGCGCGGATTACGGGCTCCTCGGGCGGGACGACTCATGAACGCTGTCGGAGCGTCCGATTCCGAGTCCGAGTCCGATTCCGAGTCCGATTCCGATTCCGATTCCCCAGTTATATCATACGGTTTATTTATTATTACTGACTCGCGCTGCTTTTCTCTGGCTCAATGCTTGGGCAGCAACGGTCTGGTCTGGGATAATTTTAGGGAGAGGGGGTGGGGGGTGAAGATTGGTTTCATTTTCAGTTAATACAGTATGGTGTGTGTAGGACAGTTAATAATGTGTGAGTCTTTGCTGTTGTTATCATTATTTTTTTGCAACTAAAGGAAAGATGATGGGGAAATTGAGTGTGATTTAATCGGGCAGAGAGGAGGACGCCCGTGCAGGGCCCTTCCTGCTGGTCCCACGGCCGGCACTACGCTGTCAGGGCCTGATTTGCCCGAGGGGAATCGGGGATCAGATAAGGTTGTAAGCAAGAAAGAGAGAGAGAGAGAGGGAGAGAGGGAGGGAGGGAGAGAAAGGGAGGAGAAAGGGGGGAGGGAGAGAGGAGGAAAGGAGAGAGGGAGGGAGAGGGAGAGAGAGAGAGGGAGAGGGGGAGAGAGTGAGAGATAGAGACGGGGAGAGAGAGAGGGAGAGGGGGGAGAGAGATAGAGAGAGAGGGAGGGAAAGGGAGGAGGAAAGGGAGGAGAGAGAGGGGAGAGAGAGAGAGAGAGAGGGGAGAGGAGGAGAGAGAGAGTGAGAGGAGAGGGAGAGAGTGTGAGAGAGGGTGGGGGTTGTAGAGAGTGAGAGACGGGGGGGGGAGAGAGAGAGAGAGAGAGAGAGGGGGGGAGAGAGTGAGAGAGAGGAGGGGGGGAGAGAGAGAGGGGGGGAGAGAGGGAGGGAGAGAGAGAGAGGAGAGAGGGGGGGAGAGAGGAGAGAGAGAGGAAGGAGACGGGAGAGAGAGAGAGAGAGAGAGGGAGAGAGAGGAGAGAGAGAGAGAGAGAGAGGGAGAGGGGGGAGAGAGTTGAGAGAGAGAGAGGGGGGTGGAGAGAGAGAGAGAGGGAGAGGGGGAGAGAGAGAGAGAGAGAGGACCAGGGAGAGGGGGGGGAGAGAGTGAGAGAGAGAGAGGGGAGGGGGGGAGAGGAGAGAGACAGAGAGAGAGAGAGAGGGAGGGCACACACACTAATATTACACCACGGTACCGTCATGACTTGCCCTTCAGCTGAACTCTGGCTTAGTGAGCGCCCCACGCTGAGGTGCGGACAGCCTTGCTTGACTCCAAACGCCCCCCCCCTTCCCCCGCCCCCCCCGACCAGGAAAAAGCTGTAAACATGGAGCCCCTCACCCTCCCTCTCTCTCTCTCTCTCTCTCTATCTCTCATATCTACTGTACTTCTCTCTATGCATCTGCACTGATGTGTGATCACGTTCCTGCATACTGAATATTGCCTGTGTACATCTTAATGCCCACAGGTGTGTGGGTGTGTGCGGGTGTGTGTGTGTGCGCTTGTATGCGTACAGTCGATATACTCTTCTCAGCAAATGGCTCAAAACATTTCAGCAGTACTGTATAAATAAAATGGATGATTCCTGTTATAGTCAATAATAATAATAATAATAATAATAATAATAATAATAATAATAATAATAATAACCCGGTCGGTGGAGATTTTGGCCTGATTCTCCAGGCGGGACAGTGTTTTTGAGTACTCCCTGTGCCAGGGTGCATGCTGTACGGGACATCACACCCCCCCCCCCCCCCCCGGAGATATCCAGCGCGGTTGGCATGGTAACAGCACTCCCTGGCACGCTCCATGGCGGAGCGGATTGGGGGTGGGGGCGGGGGGAGTTTGGCTTCCCCCTGTCCTGCTCGGGACGGTCAGCCCGGGACGACACTCCAGCGCTGGCGGAGGCATTTTTGGCAGCTGGACTGGGGAACGGTGCCCAGAGGGAACACAGTGTCCCGCCCAGGAGCTAGGGCCACCATTCAGGAACTTTATTTTGGCAACCCTGTGCAAAGTCCTTCTCCTCCTCTATTAACAGACTGGGGGGGGGGGGGGCATACGTTCAGAATGAGAGGAACGGGGAACTTTGAGCTCCAGAGTTCCCAAAACAGGCCAAATGCACACTTACACCCCTTTCCCACTGTAGAGCCGAACCAGGCTGGCTCATTATAGCCTTTCCCACTGTAGAGCTGGAACCAGGCTGGCTCATAATAGCCCTTTCCCTCTGTAGAGCTGGACCAGGCTGGCTCATTATAGCCCTTTCCCACTGTAGAGCTGGAACCAGGCTGGCTCATTATAGCCCTTTCCCACTGTAGACCTGAACCAGGCTGGCTCATTATAGCCCTTTCCCACTGTAGAGCTGAACCAGGCTGGCTCATTATAGCCCTTTCCCACTGTAGAGCTGAACCAGGCTGGCTCATTATAGCCCTTTCCCACTGTAGAGCTGGAACCAGGCTGGCTCATTATAGCCCTTTCCCACTGTAGAGCTGAACCAGGCTGGCTCATTATAGCCCTTTCCCACTGTAGAGCTGAACCAGGCTGGCTCATTATAGCCCTTTCCCACTGTAGAGCTGAACCAGGCTGGCTCATTATAGCCCTTTCCCACTGTAGAGCTGAACCAGGCTGGCTCATTATAGCCCTTTTCCACTGTAGAGCTGAACCAGGCTGGCTCATTATACCCCTTTCCCACTGTAGAGCTGGAACCAGGCTGGCTCACTAATACCCCTTTCCCACTGTAGAGCTGAACCAGGCTGGCTCATTATAGCCCTTTCCCACTGTAGAGCTGAACCAGGCTAGCTCATTATAGCCCTTTCCCTCTGTAGAGCTGGAACCAGGCTGGCTCATTATAGCCCTTTCCCGCTGTAGAGCTGAACCAGGCTGGCTCATTATAGCCCTTTCCCACTGTAGAGCTGAACCAGGCTGGCTCATCATAGCCCTTTCCCACTGTAGAGCTGAACCAGGCTGGCTCATTATAGCCCTTTCCCACTGTAGAGCTGAACCAGACTGGCTCATTATAGCCATTTCCCACTGTAGAGCTGAACCAGGCTGGCTTATTATAGCCCTTTCCCACTGTAGAGCTGAACCAGGCTGGCTCATTATAGCCCTTTCCCACTGTAGAGCTGAAAAAGGCTGGCTCATTATAGCCCTTTCCCACTGTAGAGCTGAAAAAGGCTGGCTCATTATAGCCCTTTCCCACTGTAGAGCTGGAACCAGGCTGGCTCATTATAGCCCTTTCCCACTGTAGAGCTGAACCAGGCTGGCTCATTATAGCCCTTTCCCACTGTAGAGCTGAACCAGGCTGGCTCATTATACCCCTTTCCCACTGTAGAACTAGAACCAGGCTGGCTCATTATAGCCCTTTCCCACTGTAGAGCTGAACCAGGCTGGCTCATTATACCCCTTTCCCACTGTAGAGCTGAACCAGGCTGTCATTAAGTTGTTACGGCTGGTTATGACAGGTATGACATCATGGTTATGTTAGCAATGTATAGCCTTCATGACACGTGTGGTACAGGAAAAAAGGGAGGAAAAATTCTTTAACCATGAACCGTGAGGTCGAACGGGGTGTCAGTCACATGACCCCACACACCGTCGCCGGGCAGTTTTCCAGTGTTGAAACGCAAATAATTCCCCGGAAAGCTCCGCAGTTCATCGCCCAGCAACCGCTGCGCGCGCCGAGCGCTGGATAGGGGCTAATCTATCCGTAATGCACCGAGCGAGCCCCAGGAAAATCACTACGCCACCGCTCCACAAACGCATCCTGGGAAACGCTTTATTGGTTGACCCCGAGAGCAGAGGTCCAATGGGAGAGGTGTTTGCTACGCCGCGGCCCGAGGGCTTCACAACACATCATTACCGAGACATTTTAATTGACTTGAAAGTATGACGACGGAAAGCGGAACGAGGCCGAATTGTCCGAAGGGCTGTAACGGTTTTTCCCGCCCTTTCTGCCGTCGCCCCCGGGTGCGAAGCGTAGCCAGCGGCTGTGTGTGAATCCATCTCTTTACCGTTTCCCACTCGCCCATCTCCACCACGGGCCCCCTCCCCTGGGTTTCAGAGCAGAACTGGGCCATCGTGCGCTGGACTGGATCCACACAGCCGATTGGCCGACAGCCGTGTGAGGGCTGTAATGACACAGGGTGACCCGTATATGGCTCTGCTAGATCTGGCCCTGAGTGCTCATTTAACCGGCTGATGGGGTCAGGGTTCACACGCAGTGAAGATCTGGAAGGGAGCCCTGAGAGTTTTGAGAGAGTGACCGACCCATTGTAAAAAAAAAAAAAAAAAAAAAAAAAAAAAGCACAATGCAAATAAAACTGAACCTAAATTGAACTGAATTAGTTAGTCCCGCTGGAAACACGTGATGAAAGTCAGTTAATATATGGTTAATATGCAAATGAGCATGGCATGCCTGAACAGCTGTCAGAGTACATTGTTGGCAGTAGGAAGCAGCAAACAGTTTGAAGCTATTTGAAACATCCCATCACTGCTCACCATCACTGCTCACATCACTGCTAACATCACTACTTACCATCACTGCTCACCATTACTACTCACCATCACTGCTCACCATTACTACTCACCATCACTGCCCATATCTCTGCTAACATCACTACTTATCATCACTGCTCACCATTACTACTCACCATCACTGCTCACCCTCACTGTTCACCATCACTGCTCACCATTACTACTCTCCATCACTGCTCACCATCACTGCTCACATCACAACTCACCATCACTGCTCACCATTAGTACTCACCATCACTGCTCACCATCACTGCTCACATCACAACTCACCATCACTGCTCACCATTACTACTCTCCATCACTGCTCACCATCACTGCTCACATCACAACTCACCATCACTGCTCACCATTACTACTCTCCATCACAACTCACCATCACTGCTCACATCACAACTCACCATCACTGCTCACCATCACTGCTCACCATTTGTACTCACCATCACTGCTCACCAGATGGACCACTCAGATGCATCTTGCGCGATTAACCGAGAGCACACTGTCAAAAAAAAGACACAAAAAAAAACTGCTTCCAAGAAAAACCCATCCCTTAGCTGTTTGGCACAGTATAGAGCTCACAGGGGAGGGAGAGCGGGTGAGACAAACTTTCAGCTGAGGAGGGGCTGGGCCCTTTGGTCTGGAGAGCGGTACTTTCACTTTTAAATCTGCCGACACCGAACCTTCCTCCTGAAGCAAACCCGGGAGCTGAAATCAGCTCAATCAAACTGCGGGGAGGAGGTACACTGGGATCCCGAGGCTGCCAATCACACAGACGGCTTCCTGTCAAGTTTAAACGGACGCCTTGCCCCTCTCCGTATCCCCTCTCCCTTCTGACGAACACCGACGGGTTTTCAGAATCCCCGCAACCAGCCCGGCTCGGCTTGGCTCGGTTCGGCTCTCTCCGGTGATTTCCACCGCTCTTTAACCGTCCCTCAGCCCCTCCCACCGAAGCTCCCCCGCGGTGAACTGCCAATCAAACCTGTTACCTTTTAATCCACCCCTAATACGGGCCACTGTGGACTCAGATTACTACAGCCAGGGGGGGGGGGGGGGGGGGGGGGTGAGAGGAGCGAAAGGAAAGAGGGAGTAGAGGAAAGAGAGGAGGGGAGTACAGAAAGGGGGCGAAGGAGACAGGAGAGAGGGGAGAAAGAGAGAGGGTGGAGAGAGTAGAGAAAAGGACAGAAGGTAAAAAAGGAGAGAGAGAGGGAGGAGGGAGGGAGGGAGAGAGGGTGGAGAGAGTAGAGAAAAGGACAGAAGGTAAAAAAGGAGAGAGAGAGAGGGAGGAGGGAGAGAGAAGAGCAGAGGAGGTAGAGAAAGCCTGTGGTTAAGGAGCTATCCGTGCAAACAAGTGGTTGCCAGTTCAGGTCCCTATTGGATCGCTGTGCCCCTGAGCAAAACACTTAACCTCAATAATTTCAATAAATATCCATGTTATATAAATAGATGCAATTTAAAATGCTGCTCTGTCAGATTTTCCTACTGGATAAGAGGTGTGCCAAAACCTGTAATATGTATTTGACTTACCTTCGAGGCTCAAAGCTGACAGGTAACTAGTTATGAACTAAGTATTCAAAATCACCCTTCAATAACAATTCCTATTAATAATAGACCATGGAAACATTTTTACTTGCTTTCAAAACTGCAAAACCGAAATAAAAAAACAAAACAAATAAAATTGTCAAACTGCCAAAAAAATATTAAGTGTCACCTATGAGACGAAAATAACATTTCAACATATGCAGGATCAGCGTGTTGAAATAACTTGTGTATCTGGGGGGAAAAAAAGAAAAAAATATACAAGCAAACACATTCTGTAATTTGTATTAACGCACGACAAATGTTTTTCGCAAACAAGTCAATTCCAGTTTGCTCATTTAATTGAATTTGAAGAATGCAGCTGCCAGTTCACAAAGCTGTCCTGTTAGGTAAAGAGCTGTTTTTTTTTTCTCTGTGGGTGGGTGGGGGGGGGGGGGGGGGGGGGCTGGTGTGCATGGAACAAAGAACAGAGAACTCTATTTTAAGTGGCGCAATTCTAAAAAAAGACAACCAAGGGCGTGCATTGGCCGTCTCATACAATGAGCATAAAACTGACTGGTTTATGCCCCCCCCACGCCCCCCCCCAACACTCCTCCACACTGCCCCCCATGACAGCATTCCCCCATCCCCCAAAAGAAACACACAAAAAAAACCACACTTTTCCGTCAAAACCAGACCGTGAAAACCAAAGCTATGAAAAGGGTTTTGTTATAAACTGTCAATTCAAGAAAATAAACAATAAAAGAAGTCAAATCACCGGCCTTTGAGAGAAAGCTGCAGAAGCACAGTTACAGCTGGTAACGTCACGGTAACCTCCTTCCGCCAGCTTAGCAACTGTCTCCGACCGCAAGGTCGATGACACGCTTTATCGCGCTCTGATGTCACGGCTGCCATTTTGTGAGTTTGGCGGTCCAGAGCTGTGGGCTGTTTTAGTGCCCCCCTGACTCGTACGCAAACACACTGCCCACAAACCTAATCAAGTACACCGGGTCCTCACAAAACACGGCCCTCTCAAAAAAATAATAATTTTTAAAAAAGCAATCAGTGGACAACAAAGGAGGTCTGATTTCTGAAGCAAATTTCTCCTTTTCAGAAAAGAAATGACAGCCAATCAGCCAAGCCTCCGTCAGCCTGGTCCTTCTTTTTCAGGTGAAAGAATAAGAATAAGAAGGCACCTTTTTCATTTGTCAAGCTCATAACGTTGACAAGCCAATATGGTGTAAAATATCATGTATTAAAATTAATGGACCCCCAAGAGATCCAATCATTGCAAATTCAACCTTTCTACTCGCACGCCAGCTCGACCACTCCGCTCTGCTGCAGCGGGGCAACCTGCACTCTCTGCCATCCCTCGTTCCGACCACTGAGCTTCCCCACCCTCGCTCATTACATACATTACATTACATTACAGGCATTTAGCAGACGCTCTTATCCAGAGCGACTTACACAACTTTTTTTACATAGCATTTTACATTGTAACCATTTATACAGCTGGATATATACTGAAGCAATTTCGGTTAAGTACCTTGCTCAAGGGTACAAAGGAAGTGTCCTACCCGGGAATCGAACCTGTGCTACACTCAGTGGGGGAACGAACTCCCTGTTCCTCTACAAACCACTCAGTCATTGCCCATCTTCCACCGTGGTCTGAAGATGCCTCTCTTCAGACTGTACCTGGACTAACTATCACCACTCTGCAGGGCACTCCCAATCTAGGATCACTCTTATCATTTGTGTCCTTCTAATTAGTTCCAGTTGCACTTCCATGTTACACTTGTACCTCCACCCAGCAATTATATTGCACTTTTATCGCTATCTTGATGTTGTAGCTCGCTGTCATACCTCTTATTTTGACACACCATAACTTTCTGACCTTCTGTGCTTACTGTGTGAATTGGACTTAATGTTCTCATGGCTATGAATAACTGTTACGTAATAAGTATTCTACCTTATCAGACCTGTGTTTTGCAGTTGTTCCAATGACCTTTGGTGTGCATTTATTGTATGTCGCTTTGGATAAAAGCGTCTGCCAAATAAATGTAATGTAATGTAATGTAATGTGTAAAGTGAAACTGTGCCCATACCACTGCTCCCTGAACTTTCTGACCTCTGACCTGTTGTTCAGTTTACCTCAGACAAGTCCAGTTTATGCGAACCTCTTATTTGGAAGTGAAAAGGCAATGTGAAAGTTGAAATTTATTTGCCAAAATAAAAAGTAAAAATAATTCCTGTATGAATCTATTCTGCATGCACAAGAAAGTATTGTTTACAGTGGTGTGTGGCTCACCTTTATGAGCTAATGTGGTAAATCCATATCATACAGCAGTTGCAATGGCTGGTGATTAATCGGGCTATGCTGAGCACTTTGATGGCCGCCCATATCTGTTTAAACACAGACGAAGAGTTAAATTACATCTGAGTACACGCAGAATGTGGGCTCCACCAAGTCTGTGATAGGCATTTGGTTTAGTCATGAACCTGCCTTGGGACAACACCCAGATCAAACAGGGTCTGAGCCGGTGTGTGCGTGCGTGTATATGTGTGTGTGTGTGTGTGTGTGTGTGTGTGTGTGTGTGTGTGTGTGTGTGGGGGGGGGGGGGTTCACTCTTATGATGATGATGATGATGACGATGATGAAGATGATGACAGTGATTTTGATGATGCTGATTGTAATGGTGATGATGATGACAATACTGATTTGATGATGATGATGATGGTTATTATTCTTATTATTATTTTTTATTATTATTATTATTATTATTTATTACTGAGAGGCTTTAATGCTAGGGCTTCCCCAGAGAGAGCAGTGAGGCCTGCTGAGAGGGAGTCTGGTGCATTGCAGGTGCATTATCACCCACTGAGCTCCGTGCCATTCCAGCCCGCATCCAGTTTCACACGTCCTGATTTTATTTTCCACACAATTTACAACAAATTACAATAACTGATGGGGTGGCCAGAGCAAAAAGGGGGAAAGAAAGAAACAACAACAAAAAGAAAAAAGAACATAAAGACTGCCATAACATAAATTCCGCAAAATTTCACTCTGGGAAATTAGATCTCAGCACGAAGCGTACCAGGTCTCAGAGTGGTGCGACTGGTCACCTGCGCAGCCTCACAAAAAAAAAATAATAATAAAAAAAAAGAATAGAATATGGCGAAAATGGGATTGTAGAGAAATCTCCTGACTTATTACACCGCGGGGGAGCAGGTGAGCCCGGGCGCGGCCGGCTTCATCACCTGTCCTTAACGAGGCCGGGCAGCTCGGGGCGTACTAACGAGGCCGGACGCTCGGGGCGTTCTCATTTTCGCTGACGACCTGACGTACTTAACGGGGGCTAATTAAAATCACAGCAGGGGCAGGCGACGGGGGGGGGGGGGGGGGGGGGGGGGGGGGCAGGCGGGGGGGGGGGGGGGGGGGGGGGGGGGGGGGGAGCACGAGTCCGCGTTTTCGCCCTTTCCACACACCCGCCCGCTCCCCATGGACACGGAGCGCGGAACGAGCTTCGGCACGTTACTCACGGGAACAGAGCAAAATACAACCCACCACCGAAATAAAATATATCGTCAAGATCAAAGAAGGCACTTGGGCAGCACTTCACAAATATGTGGGGAACCACATTAATTACTGCACATTCAGACATTACAAATACATTACTTTGAGACGTACGCTGCTACGAAATACAATTACTGTATTTTCGAAAACGCCTGCCTGTTTACAGTATACTGCTGTATGTTCCACTTGTGTAAATTACTCTAGCAACAATATAACATTTAAAGTCCAAATTTCACATTTCACATTAACGGTTTTTCGATGCTGGACTCATGAAGGGGATAATTTTTTTAAAAAAGTTCTTATTCTGCAAGGGCAGAAATTGAGTTTTACTGAGTCCGGTCCTCTTCGAATTGACCCTTTTTAACATATTATCCAGTGAGGTAGCATAAGGGGCCTCTTACATAACAGAAACCAGTGCAGTCTGTGAGTCACAGCAGTCTAGCCAGGTAACAATAGCTATAGAAATCCCACAAAGGTTCAGAGAAATGGTGAACATAACATTATCAAAACTAAAGACTTGTGATTATCTCTAATGTAAAATAAATAAAAATAGCATATGATGTTATGTCCTATTATGTTGTCCAGTGAGATTTGGGTTTAAAAGGCAGTGCTGTAAGCAGATTTCAAAACTAAAGAATGGGTGGAGCTCCGATGAGCTGTCAATCATTGACCTTGTTTGAAACAAGCATACAGCTAGCAAACACTAGCTAACACACAGCTAGCAATCACATAGTTAGCAAGCACACAGCTAGCTAGCACACAGCTAGCAAGCATACAGCTAGCAAACACTAGCTAACACACAGCTAGCAATCACATAGTTAGCAAGCACACAGCTAGCTAGCACACAGCTAGCAAGCATACAGCTAGCAAACACTAGCTAACACACAGCTAGCTAGCACACAGCAGACTGCTAGCAGCCCACAGTTGGCTCAAGCAGTCCATCCACCCGTGTTTAGTGAACACTTCTGTCAGTCACTAGCAGACGGTTGAGCTGAGGCCCTCAAGACGAGGATCAGACGTGAAGAGAAGCCAAATCGTCGGTGGCGAATATTTGGTCCTGCGGCTATAATCTGGCACACAAGCAGCCATAGCCGTCGGCAGTCAGATAACTTTCTTGCGCTCGCTCCATGTTGCACTGGCCAATCACAAACCCCCCGCCCCCCACACACCGCCACCGTTCCCATGGGAACCAATCTGTGCGAGAGGCACTACCCGCTCACTCGCATGCCTGAGTTACCGGGGGGGGAGGGGTGGGGGGGGGAGTTTGGGGGGCGTGTCCGTGTGACCTCACCCTGAGCGTTGCCTGCATTCCAAGTTTCCACGGAAATATAATCCAAAAATCGTGGCATGCTGAACTGGGCTCACAATCCGCTAAAGAGTGTGGGTGGGGGGGGGTCACAGCGGGACACATAACAAGCAGGGCCGGCACACCTTGGTGTCAGGTGACAGCCTCACCTGCATGTTTTTTTTTTTAAACGTATTTATTTACTTATTTATTTAAACGTATAATGGAATAAAAACAAGGAGGCAATTCAGTTCTAAGGATGAGGGGCCCCCGTTGTGCATAATTAGAGGTGTGAGGAGGATGTAACTGAATCCCCGTGGACTGCAGGATACACCTGGACACACCTGAGGACTCAGCCCAGAGTCTACAGCCCTGTCCCAGAAAGAGGGTGACACACCAGCACGATTCAGCATGCGGTGGAGAAGGCAAGGTACCATACTGACGATGACTCACTGAGCAGATCCTATGACCCTTGTGACTGCTTGGAGAGGTTACGTAGCTGTTATGAAGTGCTTATGAATGCTTTATGGAGCTCTTATGGAGTGCCACCCAGAGAAAACGCGGGCTGAATGTGTACTCAGGAAAAGCAGTTGATCACATTTTATCTCCCCCGTCAGTGAGAGTGTTAGCGCGTGCACACACACACACACACACACACACACGCAGTAAAGATGGAGTCCTCCGTGTCCCGGGCGAACAGGAGGACGGCAGGGACCCCGGCGCGGAGGGCGAAGGCGTGCGGGTCGTCCTCGCGGCCGGGGGGGCCAGCGGCGGACTTGGTGCTGGGCTCTCCGAGGCCCTTAATTCAGTGTGTGAGCTGAGTAAATAAGACGGGCGCTTTTATGAGGGTGAGAGGGTTTATTTCCCTGTTAACTGGATGAGGGGGCCTGGGGTACGCTTACACCAGCCAGGCCGCCTGCTTTTAACACCCCCATTCTGCTCATTTCCACAGGTCACCAGTTACGAGCTGCAGCCAGGGCCCGAGGAGCAGCGAGAGAATACACACACACTATACACTATACACACACACACACACACACACTATACACACACTATACACACACACACACACACACACACACACTATACACACACACACACACACACACACACAACACACACTATACACACACACACACACACACACACTACACACACACACACACACACACACACACACACTATACACACACACACACACACACACACACTATACACACACACACACACACACTATACACTATACACACACACACACACACTATACACACTATACACACACACACACACTATACACACACACACACACACACACACACACTATACACACTATACACACACACACACACACACACTATACACACACACACACACACACACACTATACACACTATACACACACACACACACACACTATACACACTATACACACACACACACACTATACACACTATACACACACACACTATACACACACTATACACACACACACTATACACACTATACACACACACACACACTATACACACTATACACACGCACACATGCACACACACACACACTATACACACTATACACACACACTCACACACACTATACACACTATACACACGCACACACGCACACACACACACACTATACACACTATACACACACACACACACACACACACTATACACACTATACACACACACACACACACTATACACACACACACTCACACACACTATACACACGCACACACACACACTATACACACGCACACACGCACACACACACACACACACACACACTATACACACTATACACACACGCACGCACACACACACACAGTGTCTGGCAGTGTGTGGTACTCCACACAGTTTTAAACGCATCAGAACGCATTTTCCCCCCTCTTGGTGATCAAAGGGCAGGAGAGTGTGCGCATGCAGGCGTGTTTTACCCCCAGGCTCTACAGCTGATAGCTCCACACAGAGAGAACGAGAGCGGCCATCTTACAGAAAAAGGCGTCAGCCTTAATCGCTCTACGTTTCTTTCATGCCCACGGGGGGCAAGGAGGATTCTGGGTCTTTTGCACGTTTTCCTGTTGCATCTCTGACATGGTCAACATGGTCATCCTATACTATCTGATAGCAGAGCGACCTACACAGCATACATTTCACATACAGCCCAGTTACACAGCCCGATATTTACTGAGGCAATCAGTCGAGGTGCCATTGCTTTGGGGTGCAACAGCAATGCCCCCACCTGGGAATGAAACCTGCATCCCCCGAGGCACAAGTCTAGTTTCCTGGCCATAATACCACACTCCCCCCCCCTCCCCTCCCCTCCCCCCCCAGTCCTGATAGCTGCTCCTGGAATATTCAGGCAGTGGAATGTACTGTATTCAGTCATGTGACCTCAGGACTGTTCCTGTTCGTTGTGCATTGGCTCTGTGGAGGGGAAAGCCGATAGTGATTTGGGCTCATTTCCAAACGCTCTCAGACAGGCCCGTTTGTCGCATGACAGGTGCAACATAAAAGGTCTGTCTGTGCCCCCCCTCTGCCCCCCCCCCAGCTCAACATGAACACGCATTAGTCACGTTTGCGGAGACACTGGCAAGCACAACCCCAAAGCCCTCCCCCCCTCCCCCCCCCCACCCCCCACGCCCACCCTCCACTCAAAAAAACCCCACTCCGAACTCTGAAATGAGATGTATTTCGTGCTACTTTTTAAATGCCACACTTCACCCCCGCAGACTTCTAATTAGAGACATTAGGAGGCTTGTCAGATCGTTCTCCCAGGAGTCTGTGTGCACAGGCTATGTTTGGCTAGCTGGAACACGCTACGTCTGTGTCCTCCCTGTACTGCCAGCTCTGCGTCGTTAGCTTTGCAAAACCCGCGCTTATCCCCAAAACAGCGGCCAGGATCGATATCTGCCCTGCCCTATCGATACTGATATCTACAGGGAGAAGTGGAGGAGCGTTTTTGGTGTGTTCTTGTGCTGGTGTTTCTGTCTTACAGTGGGTGAGCTCATAAGTTTTGCAGAGCTTTTGACAATAGCTTTTGCCAACGTGTGTCCTCTAGGGACATTTTTATTCACCTGGTCAGCTTGTCCCAATGGAGTTCATACACAGACATAGGCAGACATATGTTAAAGAATGACATCACAATGGTACGGAATTCTAACTGATGATGTGGCTTCCATTTGAGAGCCTTTGTCTGGGACTGGCTGTGACATCACAGAGTCAATTTAGCCATGGACAGAAATACACACTGTAACAAACCGAGTCAGAGTGTGTGACATCACACACTCCCCCGCGGTCTCCTGAACTGGACACGGCCGGGCATTCGGAACTGGGAGAGAAAATACATAAATAAATATTTGGCGGGTTGGTTTGACAGGCGGGGGGTGGGGTCAGGCAGGAGCCAGGCTGATGGAGGGAGCTATCAAAGAAGGGGTCTGCCTTATTAAGGCCGAAAGTCAAAAGCTTCAGGGCCCAAACGGGCGCCATGTTGATTCTGCTGCCCAACTAAATAAAATAAAGAACTCCGTCGTGCCCCAGGTTTACTTTATCAGGGCCTCCTTTTCTGAGCCTCTGTCCTTCACGCAAGAGGAAACTGCGCCTGTAACTCGGGTCGAGGTTGCAGGTTTGATTCCCAGGTGGGGGGCACCGCCACTGTACTGGAGCGAAAGGCGCTTAACCCCGAATAGCTCCAGTAAACACCCAGCTGCGTGTTGGGATTGCATGTACAGTATGTTTTAAAAAGAGGAGCCACGCGAGTGCCAGTGAATCTGAATGCCTGGAAATGCAAATATAAAAATAACGAGAGACAGAGTATCGCACACAAAGCTACGGCATGTACTGTACACCGGGTCAACAGAAGCCTTTTGGCTCGGCCGGGGGATTCCTGCTTTGTGAGGCTATAATAAAACGCGCTATTTATAAGGTGCCGGAAGCCCTGAGAGGGCAGGCCCCTTTGTTCCAGTGTCAGGTTAGCTGCGCGGGGGGGGGGGGGGGGGGGGGGGGGGGGGGGGGGGGAACAAAACAAAAAAAAAACATGCGCTGCTGAAAACGTTAGCGAACGAGGGATCGCCTTCTGACTGACGGGGCGATCGGCTGATTAACGCTGAGGGTCACCCCGGCTACGATCCACAGGAGATAAACAGAGCGCGTTTACAGTGTTTATTTATTTAGGGCCACAGCGTTTATATGCTTTTATGCTACTTTTTCCTTTCCATTTAATGGCCATTTTCTTCAAGCGCTATTGTTTTATTTGTTTCATTTTTGCCATCGTTTTTTTATTATTTTTTTTTTTAACTCAGGTTTTATTCCTCTGTACTGTGAACGTTTGCATTCTGTCACTGGGTTTTAAATGCAGTTTGGTAATTGTGTTTTCGAGTGAAGCTCAGCTACATACAGAACGAGGGGAAAGACCACTTGTAAGAAGGACCAATCACAACCTTTAAAACAACAGGGTAATGACCCTCTCATCTGTGAGTGGAGCAGTGACCTCTGCTGCCTAATCGATAGTACCCACATTAACCCCTGACCCCTGGGGCCCCATAGGGCTGTCAGCACCCCAGCCCGCTCCCCTTCACGCATCCGCCAATCGCGCTTCGCCGTTCGCATCACTTCCTGTTCCGATGCCAAAGTGGAGAATGACGTCATCGGATCCTCTGTGTTTAGTATGCGGTGAACGAAGCCTCTGAGCTGGATAAAGGCTGCTATGAGGCAAGCTTCCTGACCCAGAGGGATTTTAAAAAGGACTCCTGTAGAGGAACGGGGGCTGGGGGGGGGGGGGGGGGGTTGTGTTTGTGGGGGGGTAGGGAGCAGCGATTCCAGCTCCCCGCAGATGAAGTGACCCAGTGCAGTGACCCTAAAAATAGCCATCCCACCCCCCCGATTCGTATTTATGCACACCGATGGAAGCAGAGGTGTCCCACATCAGAAATAGCCCAGACGCCGCTCCTGCCAGGCGCACAGGGAGCCAAGGGGACGGAACGTTGTGTCAAAGTGCCTCTCGGTATCAAATCCAGAACACCCTCCCACCTCCCCCCCCCCCCGAAAAACAACAGCTGTGCCAGAGCATACCAAATAGGGAAATCCCCTCAAGGTAAAAAAAAAAAAAAAAGAAGTGTCTTTCACACAGCTGTGAAGGGTGCCAGTTCAGGTCTGGCAGGGGGGGGGGGGGTTGGGGGGGGGGGGGTTGGCACGGACGGATGAATGGTTTGACCCGCGGCGATGGGGACAGAGCGCAGCGGCGAGTGGCGACGGGAGCTGTCGGCCAATCGCACGTCCTCTCCCTCGCGCGGCGAGCGCTGATCGGATTGATCCCGTTAAGTGCCTTCCCACAATCCAACGCTGCGAAGCTGGCAGCGCTGCTCGCTCCAGAGCTAAACAGTCGTCTCCATGACAGCGGCGAAGGGCCGATCTGAGCCTGTGCTTCGGCTGTGCTGCAGCACAGCAGTCAGGAAACTGGGCCTGTGCTTCGGCTGTGCTGCAGTACAGCAGTCAGGAAACTGGGCCTGTGCTTCGGCTGTGCTGCAGTACAGCAGTCAGGAAACTGAGCCTGTGCTTCGGCTGTGCTGCAGTACAGCAGTCAGGAAACTGAGCCTGTGCTTCGGCTGTGCTGCAGTGCAGCGGTCAGGAAACTGGGCCTGTGCTTCAGCTGTGCTGCGGTCAGGGAGCTGGGCCTCTGTTTTACTCAGAGGTTGCAGGTTCATTTCCCAGATGGGCACTGCTGTTGCACCCTCCAGCAAGATTTTCAACTTGAATTGCTTCAGTTAAACAGCCAGCTAGTATAAATAGATTGGGAGGGGTTAATTATAAGCTTTCTAAGTCACTCTAGATGAGAGAATCTGCTAAATGTAAAGCGTGCTTTAAAAGAGAGGTTAGTGCAAGTCACACTTCTTAAACTTTCTTTTTTCCACAGACTGACTATTAAACTTTGACCTAGTAGTTGCATGCACAGGTGAGGAGAGATTGCGACTGAAAAAGTTTAGCAGTGGCCTACCATCTGATCCTGGCAACTGTTTCCACAGCGAGGAATGAAGCCATTTGATTGGCCGCTGACCGACAGCATATGGCACCTTGGCCAATCGAATGCTTCTGAAAGCCGCGTTGCTCCAATTGCTAACTCATATCTTACCCTCCCATTTAAGATTCCCACAAAAGATCTCCTCAAAAACAGGGGGTTGCAGTTTGTGACCAGTAGAAAGATCCTCTCCTTCCTACCCAGGTAGAGAAGAAGTAAAAAGTAATATCCCGCTTGCTTACTTCCCTGTGAATATTTTTTTTACACAAACACAAAGACAAATCACGTCCCCACCAGTTTTAACATTAAAAAACCGCTTCGTCCAATCAGAGCCGAGCTCCGGCGACCGTTTTCGACAGGGCATTAATGACAGTTGATGGTGCGCGTCCTGATTGGATGGCTACCGATGGGCTGAACTCTGATTGGATGAAGTGGTGAAGACTAGCCAGACTTGCCGGTGATGTGCTTTATCACTCTCAGGCCGGATTAAGACGACTGGAGCCGAGCTGCCATCGCTCTCATCAGTCACAAACGATGGGGGGGGGCACATCAGTACCCCACAGCAAGAGGCGACAAGTCCGCCATTGTACATTTCACTAAAAATAAGGCCCGCTTTAAACCCGGCCCGATTCTTAAGTTTCAAAACGAAGAGCCAATATACCAACACCCTGCAGTCGGCTCACTGCATGACTCTGGGGTTTTGAAAAACCAAAAGGCTATTTTTTAAAAATCCCCTACATGGATATTACAAATTAATAAAGGTCACTTCTAACTACATTAAGAAGACATCCGCGTTTTTTTTTTTTTTTTTTTTTTTTCAAAAATAAATTGAACAAGCTCCTTCAAAATGCCTCTCCTTGATGAATATTTAACTTTCCGGACACTCGAGTTTGAGGTTAGCAGCGCTGCCATGCAGTGCATGGCTGTCATAAACAGTCTGCTGCAGTACTAACTCCTCTTACACCGATTTCACATTTTAATTCTTAATTTGGCTGTCATGACATTCTAAATTGGAATTAGTGTTCTGCTCGATTTATACTACACTGACAAGGCAACAGAAGCAAATAAATGAAAAATATCAGAAAAATAGCAGCTGAGGCTGAGGGAAAAGAGGTTTTTCCTCTTTCGAATGTGAGGACTTTTCTACAGTGAAAAGAGGCAGAGACCTGCTTCCTGCTTCGTATTTGAACAGCCAATGATGTGCTGGTTCCTCCTGCATTGGAAGACAGAGAATTCAACCTTCGGTTGGAATCTGAGTTATTTGTGTGAAAAATGATCCATAAATTACAGTGGCAGTTCTTTTGTTGACAGCACTTTGTAAGTTCTGCAGAAAGTCTGTTTTAGGTGAGAGTGAGAGGCCACAGCAGCAGCGATGTGGGGAAATGAAACAGGTACGCCAGGGCACAGTACAGGTATAATGGCTTTTTCCTGCCCAAACACAGGCCGCTTTTCACACCGGTGCTTTACCGCATGTGGATTCATTTCAGACAGAAGCCTCTCACCACTGGGTGTGTGAAGTTCCTGTTTGGGCAGGGGAGGGGGTATCAGTAGCTTCCCCAAGAGCAGGACTCACTGGTGGTAAGGCAGGCGGGGGAGGGGGGCGGGGGGCAATAATGCGTCAATGGTGTCTCCGTGTGTGTGTGTATCTGTCTATGTGTTCATGGCATTTGGTATGTGCACATGTGCTTGGCGTGTGTTTCATGTGTGGCGTGTTCTTGGCGTGTTCTTGGCGTGTGCTCCATGTGTGGTATGTTCTTAGCATGTGCTACATGTGTGGCATGTTCTTGGTGTGTGTATCGGTCGGTGGCAGCGGAGGCAGGGTTTAGTGTGAATCCCAGTGTGGCAGAATGCACCTGCTCAGAGCCAGGTCCTCCCATCGATCTGCCACGAGACAGACAGTCATTCATCAGGAGTGTAACCCCCCCCACCAAACTGTGCTTACCGCTAACCCAGCAGCCACGCGACACAGCAAACTGTGCTTACCGCTAACCCAGCAGCTACGCGACTGAGCAAACTGTGCTTACCGCTAACCCAGCAGCTACGCAACACAGCAAACTGTGCTTATCGCTAACCCAGCAGCTACGCGACACAGCAAACTGTGCTTACCGCTAACCCAGCAGCCACGCGACACAGCAAACTGTGCTTACCACTAAACCCAGCAGCTACGCGACACAACAAACTGTGCTTACCGCTAACCCAGCAGCCACGCGACACAGCAAACTGTGCTTACCGCTAACCCAGCAGCCACGCGACACAGCAAACTGTGCTAACCGCTAACCCAGCAGCCACGCGACACAGCAAACTGTGCTTACCGCTAACCCAGCAGCTACGCAACACAGTAAACTGCGCTAACCCAGCAGCTACGCGACACAGCAAACTGTGCTTACCGCTAACCCAGCAGCTACGCGACACAGCAAACTGTGCTTACCGCTAACCCAGCAGCCATGCGACACAGCAAACTGTGCTTACCGCTAACCCAGCAGCTACGCGACACAGCAAACTGTGCTTACCGCTAACCCAGCAGCTACGCAACACAGGAAACTGTGCTTACCGCTAACCCAGCAGCCACGCGACACAGCAAACTGTGCTTACCGCTAAACCCAGCAGCTACGGGACACAGCAAACTGTGCTTACCGCTAACCCAGCAGCCACGCGACACAACAAACTGTGCTTACCGCTAACCCAGCAGCCACGCGACACAGCAGACTGTGCTTACCGCTAACCCAGCAGCCACGCGACACAGCAAACTGTGCTTACCCCTAACCCAGCAGCTACGCGACTGAGCAAACTGTGCTTACCGCTAACCCAGCAGCTACGCGACACAGCAAACTGTGCTTATCGCTAACCCAGCAGCTACGCGACACAGCAAACTGTGCTTATCGCTAACCCAGCAGCTATACTGCTAACCCAGCTGTGCTTACTGCTGACCCAATGGCTACGCTGTTAACCCAAGTGTGCGTCCTGCTGTCTGCTTCTCTTTATAAGGAATGCATCATCTCCGTGCCCCTCACATGCCTAATGATGTGTGTGTGTGTGTGTGTGTGTGCGCACGCGTGTGTGTGTGTGTGTGTGTGTGTGCGCACGCGTGTGTGTGTGTGCATCCACAACATCTGCTTCTCCATGGCCTGTGACTTTCCAAATTTAGCTGTAGAATGAGTCTGTTAATGAGTTTGTTAATGATGTTCTATTTATTTATTATTTGGTAGACTTTTTTAGGCTCACAGACTCTTGAACGAGCACACACACACACACACACACACACACACACACACAGACTTGTGTATGAGCACACACACACACCTGCACACACACACACACACACACACAGACCTGCACACATGCGCCACCCACTCATCAAACCCCTCATTCCCCTGACACCTTCAGAACCCCGGGGAGATGGGCGGGGCCCTAGTGCCCCAGTGTCTGTGCTCCATTACCCTGACCTCCAGAGGTCCCCCCCCCCCCCCCCCCGCCCCCTGCTCCGCTGCCCCCCCCCCTCTCGCCCCCCCCCCCCCCCTGCTGTCCCACTCCATTAAAACGGAAGGTTAATTGAAACGGAATGCTCGGCTAATTTTCAATTTAACGAGGGGGCAACACGTAATAATTCACCCGGCCCGTTCGGCTCGGCCCGCACCCCGGGAGGGGGGTCACCTGCGCCCCTCCCATCCCTCTGTGCTCCAAACTTTTCCCTCACCGAAATTACCCCAAAGTCAAAATCACAGATACGCTGACCACCGCAAAGAACAGGTGAGTGTGTGTGTGTGTGTGTGTGTGTGTGTCCGCGTGTGTGTGTGTGTGTGTGTGTGTGTGTGTATCCGCGTGTGTGTGTGTGTGTGTGTGTGTGTGTGTGTGTGTGTGTGTGTCCGCGTGCGTGTGTGTGTGTATGTGTGTGTATCCGCGTGTGTGTGTGTGTGTGTGTGTGTGTGTGTGTGTCCGCACGTGTGTGTGCGCGCGCGCGTGTGCCCATGTGTGCACGTGTGTGTCCCAAGTGCTCAACTTTATTTTCATTAAATAACTTTTGTAAAAATATCCAGCTGTATGGAATGGATTGTGAGCAGAAAGGTAATCTGTTTAATCACTCTGGATAAGAGTATTCACTAAGTGTAGTAAAATTTGGCAGGTGTTTTGCATTTGCAAATACATATTGTTTCCCAATCTCTTTATGTCGGTGTGTGTTTGGGGAGTAAAACTCTGGTCTCTATAAACAAGCAAAACAACTTTCTGTGTAATTCATTGGAGTGCATTCTGATTTTAAAAAACCTCAGAGCTTGTACACAGTGCTCATGAAGAGACATTTCTGTGTGTTTTTAGTCTTTTCAAATTATTTTTATTTTATTATTTGCTCATTTGTTTCTCATCTGTATAGTATAATTAAAAATGTACTCTGGTTGCTCAGGCCAATCAATGCACTTCAGGAAAAAAGGGAATATATATATATATATATATATATATATATATATATATATATATATATATATATATATATATATTTTTTTTTTTTTTTATTATTATTTTTTTTCCTTGGCATGACATTTGGGGATGAATTAAATAGATGTAGCACACAGCACTGACCCTGGAGGGGTTCACTGATTTTGTTTCCATGGGTTTTTACTTTCTTTAGAGATATTAAAATTGGGGGGGGGGGGAGGCATTGCTACAGCTGCTCTTTCACCTCCTATTTGCCTCCATGGTCTTTGTCCAGCAGCTGTCACCTGTGGTCTGGCAGCCACACAGAAGGTTTTCCGGGGAATTTGATTGTAAGAATGTAATATGGTGTAATTTGGCGGCACTGGGGGGGGGGGGGGGGGTCCCAGCTACACGAGGCCAGTGGATTAACCCCCCCCGCCCCCCCCCCCCCCCAGCGCTGTATGGTAATGGAGCGGCGCGAGTCACGGGCGGGGATGCGGTTAGCATTGATCCATGGCGGCTGCTCGCCGAGCACAGCCGCGAACTAGCGCACGTCCCAGGGCCGAATCGATACGCTTTCAAAGAAAAGAGAGAGAGAGGGAGGGAGGGAGAGAGAGATGGTGGGGAGAGGGAGAGAGAGAGAGGAGGGGGGGAGAGAGAGGGGGAGGGAGAGAGAGGGGGAGAGGGGGGGTAGAGGGGGGAGAGAGAGAGAGCGGGAAAGAGGGAGAGAAAGAGAGAGAGGAGGGGGGAGAGAGGGGGGGGGGGGAGGAGAGAGAGGGGAGAGAGGGGGGGTAGAGGGGGGAGAGAGAGAGAGAGCGGGAAAGAGGGAGAGAAAGGAGAGAGGAGGGGGGAGAGAGGGGGGGAGGATAGAGAGAGAGAGAGATAGAAAGAGATTGAGAGAGAGGGAGAGAGAGATAGAGAGATAGAAAGAGACTGAGAGAGAGAGAGAGAGAGAGAGAGAGAGAGAGGGAGAGAGAGAGAGAAAGCCAGGTAGTATTACTGGGCTACAGAACCTCCACCCCCTCAACATCAGGTGAAAGCCGCTGCCTAATGAATTATTTCTGGGGCGTGGATATTCACTTTGAGCCGTTGTGGCGGGAGGGTGAGGGAAGCCTTATTTTATAGCGCAGCTGAGTGAGAGGCGGGGCTCCTGGGGCGGTGGGCGGCGGGTTCTGGGGGCGGCGTGCCACCTGGGGGGTCTAATGGAACGGTGCTTCGGTTCGGTCGAGCCCAGGAGGAGCGCGCCCACGATTAGCCTGTTTTTTACGGAGAGGCGGTTTTGAATGGCGGTAAGACAGCCAGGCGAGCGGGTCCAGTACTCCCCCCACGGGCCCAGTTTCCCCCCCCCCCCCCCACCCGCTGACCTTCTGAACCCCAAAACCCCCTACGGCATCACCACCACTCCATTCTGTGGGAAATAAAGAAGTGGCAGCTCTTTTCAGCTGTCTTCCCCGGGAGCCAATCAGCACAGAGTGCTCTCTGAGCCAATCAGCACAGAGTGCTCTCTGAGCCAATCAGCACAGGGAGCTCTCTGAGCCAATCAGCACAGAGAGCTCATCTGAGCCAATCAGCACAGGGAGCTCTCTGAGCCAATCAGCACAGAGAGCTCATCTGAGCCAATCAGCACAGGGAGCTCTCTGAGCCAATCAGCACAGAGAGCTCTCTGAGCCAATCAGCACAGGGAGCTCTCTGAGCCAATCAGCACAGAGAGCTCATCTGGCAGCCACCGGCAGCGTCCCCGCTCACTCTGCAGTGGATGTGTGTCATACGCATCCTCGCCGGCTTCGTATTAACGAGCTCCAGCGGGCTTCCCGAGATGAGCTCCAGATGGCTCTCCTGTTGTGTCCCAGAAGACGTAACTGGAACTAAACTTGTCTGAGAACTTGTCAATGTGTGCAGGTTAGATTTAGGAATGAGGTTTCTCTGTTCGTTGTGGGAGTAAGGCTGCTCTGGACGGTGGGAGACGAGCCTAGGTTGTCCGTACGCTGCTTTAATGTAACGATCTGTGCAGAAGGTTCTAGAGTGCTGAACTTGGACCACTGGGGCAACCAATCACTGAGCAGCACACGTGACGACATCATTCATCCATTCAGCATTTCTCAAGAGCTTTAATTTGTGTGTAGCTGTGTTCATTCAGAGCTCCTCACTGCTGTAGTTCCAGATGGTTTTTTCACCTGCACTGCCCTACCCTGCCCTACCATACCCTGTCCCACCCCACCCTGCCCCACTGTACCCTGTCCCACCCCACCCCACCCCCACCCTGTCCCACCCCACCCTGCCCCACCGTACCCTGTCCCACCCCACCCTGTCCCACCGTACCCTGTCCCACCCCACCTTGCCCCCATACCCTGTCCCACCATACCCTGTCCCATCCCACCCTGTCCCACCGTACCCTGTCCCACCCCACCCTGCCCCCTACCATACCCTGTCCCACCATACCCTGCCCCACCGTACCCTGTCCCATCCCACCCTGTCCCACCATACCCTGCCCCACCGTACCCTGTCCCACCCCACACTGCCCCGTCCCATGATATACTGTGCTCCTTCAGGTTCCCCTAGTACCCCCCTAAATTACACGTGGGGACAAAGTTAAAGTGCTACCTGGAGTAATGAGCAGCACTCAGCCTCTCCAGGACCTTCTCAAGGGGAAATAACCGTTTGACTGCTGAAAAAAAAACACATTTACCACAACCACTGGCCTTAATGTCCACTGATTATAATTTCTAATGGCTTTTAGCCAGTATGTGCACTCAGGCGCATGCCTACACACACACACACTCACTATACACACATACACACACACACATACTATATACACACACACACACACACATACTATACACACACACACACACACACACACACACACACACACACACACACACACCACTCACGCACACACACATACACACGCACACAGTCACACACGAGCACACACACGAGCACACACACACACTATACACACACACAAACGCACCCACACACACACACACTACACACACACTCACTATACACACATACACACACACACATACTATACACACATACACACACACACTACACACACTATACACACACACACACACACACAACACACACACACACACACACACACACACACACACACACACACACACACTCACACACACACACAAACACACACGCGCACACACACACACCATAAGCGCTTCTGGGTTAATATTTATCAGTGCAGAGTTTTTCTGTGACCTCCGCAGTGGTAGATATCAGGAGAAGGAGCAGAGATAAGAGGGACTTTTGACCGTGACTGTGACCGAGACTGGAACGCAGGCTTTGGGCTGGTGGGGGGGGGGGGGGGGGGGGGGGGGGGGGGGGGGGCGGAGAGAGAGGGGTGCAGCTCTGAAGGGGACAGCTCCAGGCCTTTTTACACACAAACCCAAATCGCGTGCTGAACCCGTACCTCAGCCCGTGTGGGAGCGCATGGCAGAGCCTCACGCCCGTGACCTCTAAGTCAGCTGACTCCCGCGAGAGACCGCCATGGGCATGAGGGGGCCAGTGCTTTACCCCAAGGGTCCCTGGGACTCCCCCCACCCCCCTCCCCAACCCGCCCCCCCCCCCCCAGCACCTTCAGGCCTCTGTCTAGCCCAATCCAGCTTCTCCATGGACACATACACACTTAAGTTTGCTCTGTAGCATTTAGCACCTGCTCTTAATGAGAATAACTTCACAGCAACTTACACAACTTACTTTTTTTGTCTTTTACATAGAATATGCTTATACAACTGGGTACTTCATGGGGAGCACTTCAGGTAAAGGACATTGCTCATGGGTACAAAGGCTGTGCCTCACCTGACAATCAAACCTGCAACCTCTGAAACATAAAGCACACTTCCCTAAACAGTATGCTTAATGTCTGCATAAAGAGGTCACGCAGTACTCTATAGCTGGCCATGAATGAAATTATAATATTGGTTGTGTGGTAAATATTGCTAGCTTTCAGAGTAACCTCAAATGGCCTTTCAAAGGTCTGGCTTGTGGTAGCTATGTTGGCTAATGGGACTGGCGCTTTTAGAATGCATTAGCTGCTTAGAGCAGTTGCATATTAGTGTGCCCTAAGGCGACTATCTAATCCAGTCCTAGGACATTAAGCAGAGTTCCCGTATGGCTAAATGTGCTGCTTCCAACCACCAGGAGCAGAGCACTGTGAAACAAGCACATGAGCACACACTCACACACACTCACACACAAGTACACACACGCAGATACACACACACACACACACACATACACACATATGCACACTCACACACACACGCACACATGAACATACACACACATGTGCACACGCGCACACATGCACGCATACAAACACACACGCGCATACATACACACACATATGCACACACACACACACACACACACGCACGCACACAAATGCATGCACACACGCAGTGCAGACAGCTGTCAGCCCACCAGGGTGCGAAATTCCAAAAATCCGCAATTCCAAAAACGCAAACGACATTCTTCAACAAGGAGCCCTGAATTCTGCCGCTTGCTGAATTGAGCTTCCAGAACGTTCCACAGCAAAGACGATGCTTTAGTCTCAGGACTCTGTCTCGGTCCCTCTCAGAGTTTCTTCTGTAGCAAACTAGAACACAGCTCTGAAAGGCCATCATAACCGCTAACTTTAATACCATGTGACTAGTCCTGCCTGCCAATTGCTCAACCGTTTAATAACAACCAATCAAAATTTAAACACAGCATTCTTAAGACGCCGGAGTTGCGGTTTTGTATAAGTCAGCTTATCGCTGTACAGTTATCACCAGTTAAAACTAAGCCTCTCCTTCCATTGGCACTGGCTCTCCTGCAGTACTGTGTGGCATGTAGGGTGTAAAATAGTCACTGGCTCCCCTGTAGTACTCTGTGTGGTCAGTAGGATGTAAAGTAGACACTGGCTCTCCTGTAGTACTCTGTGTGGCCTGTAGGGTGTAAAATAGTCACTGGCTCCCCTGTAGTACTCTGTGTGGTCAGTAGGGTATACAAGACTCACCCACTCTCCTGTAGTACTGCATGGCCTGTATTTAATAATCACTGGCTTTTTAATACTGAGTTATAAATTTATCCTAATATTATTTATAGGTTGTCCCAAACAAACTTTGTTTTCTTCATTTATTTCCATTAATCCTATGTACAGAAAGTGTCTGAGTAGGTGAAACTTCACTGTTTTCCATCGTTTTATCTGTGACATGTCTGGAGCTCTTTGCTCTTTCATCTTTAGCTTGGCATAATACTTTATGAATTATGGCTTGAAACTTAGGGAGACAGATGCATTTACGCTCAAGTCAAGTTAATCCATTTCCATTACACAGAGCCCCAGACCACAACACTAATTTTGTGACTTTTCAAAACTGCATGCCACCACATGGGTGGAATATTAATGCAACTGAATATCTTCTCATTTTTTTTGACAGTCTCATTTATTAAGATAAAAATCAACATTTGGTGGAGATTGAGGAGATTGTAAATATGACGTTCTGTTTAAAAGTCAGACGACGGACAGACAGCTGGTGGGAACACTCCAGCAAGGGACTGTATACCTGTCTATATTACACTAGGTACATATACACTACATGGCCAAAAATATGTGGACACCTAACATTCCAATAACTCATACAAAATCATGGGCATTAAAATGGAGTTGATCCACCCTTTGTTGCTACACCAACCACCACTTTTCTGGGAAGTTTTTAGATGCTGGAGCATTGCTGCACGTATTTGCTTCCATTCAGCCAGAAGGGCATTCGTGAGGTCGAGCACTGATTGGGTGATTAGGCCTGGCTCGCAGTTGGCTTTCAAATTGATCACAAAAGTGTTGGGTGGGGTTGAGGTCAGGGCTCTGTGCCGGTCAGTCAAGTTCTTCCACACTGACCTCGACAAAACCATTTCTATATGGACCTTGCTGTGTGCCCTGGGGCACTGTTATGCTGAAACAGGAGAGGGCCTTCCCCGAACTGTTGCCACAAATTTGGAGGCACAAAATCCTCAAGAATGTCACTGCACTGAGATTTTCCCTTAGTGGAACTAAGGGGCTCAGCTCAAACCATGAGGTAGCCCCAGACCAAGGGGTGTCCAGATACTTTTGGTCATGTAGTACATATATATAATATATATACTGATGCTTACCAAACCAACTGCAAGAATCAAGAAGCATCTCTGATTGGTGAAGAAGAAAAATATGTGATTAAGCTCCATCTAATGATACATTTATACATGTATAAATACATTTCCATGGCACGTCTGTGTCAGATCAGTCAGGTGGGTGGGGCTTATTGTAATATTTGACCCCTTTGCCAATCAGAGATGCTACCCGATTCTTCCTGTTTGTTTGGTAAGCCTCACCACAGCACAGTGCCACCTGGTGGCCATGCCACTGAAGTGTTCTGTGCTGTAGGGTGGGAGGATGCAGGCCTAGTGCACAGCAGCTGTCTGCCTACCTCTGATACCCCCCCCCCCCACCTCCATCTCCTGGCCCCCCCCCAAGCTCCCGTCCCTCAGAGTCCCGCCACAGCCTTGATGTCACAATCCCCCCCCCCCCCCAGTGCATCCGAAACAGAGGTGTCATCAGTTACCTCCGCACCCTGATTTCACACCTCAGTGGCCAGATCCTTCACTGTCATCCTGCCCCCCCCCCCCCCCCAGCCTGCTCGTCCCCTCCCAGGTCAGGAGGAGCAACCCACCACGCGACACCCCCCCCCCCCCCCCCCCCCCCCCGCCTCCCCCGCAGGCTCCTGAATCTCTAGCGCCTGAAGGTGAGACAGACTCAGGGGGGGTTCTCTGCTATTTCAGTCTTTCTGACAGATCCACCCCGAGTCTCTCCCGGTTTGGAAAGCCTCACTCCGCCGTTTGTGTTCGTGCTCACTGCTGCAGCTGCCTCAGTGGGTTTGGGAAGAGAGCAGGGAACAGGCTCACGCTCTCCTCCTGAAACGCTCGACATCAGCTGCTGCTTTTTCATTTTTCTCACTCTGTAGTCCAGCAGCCAAGTGCACAGAACTTACCCTGGAGGAGGGCAGTTCCTCAGAACTTACCCTGGAGGAGGGCAGTTCCTCAGAACTTACCCTGGAGGAGGGCAGTTCCTCAGACCTTACCCTGGAGGAGGGTAGTTCCTCAGACCTTATCCTGGAGGAGGGCAGTTCCTCAGAAGTTACTCTGGAGGAGGGCAGTTCCTCAGATCTTACTCTGGAGGATTTTGGTCCTCAAATCTTACCCTTGGGGGAGGGCAGTTCACTCCGGGGATCTTATGGGGGAGGAGGGCGGTTCCTCAGACCAGCCCTGGAAGAGGGCAACCAATCAGCAAACTTACCCTGGAGGAGGGCAGTTCCTCAGAACTTACCCTGGAGGAGAGCAGTTCCTCAGAACAACAGCGTTGAAAAAAAAAAAACCTGAATTGTGTGGGCCCACCTCACAGAGAGTCTACCCCAGCAGCCAGCTCTACTCCTCCTGATGAGGTCACACAGGCCCCTCCCCTCTCTGCTCTGCGATGCTGCAGGCCTTCTGTGGCGGTACCCAGACATGGCCTCCATTCAGCGGCTCACTCTGTTCCACCGGTTGTAGAGCGCTCCTCTCGCCAAAGCCAGCCTCCCGTCCGAGTGAGCGAGCGAGCGAGCGGAAGGCAAGTCTGAAAAGATTCGACTGAGTCACACGTCAGTCGGAGAGGGAGGGAGGGAGGGAGGGAGGGAGGGGGAGGGAGAGAGGGAGGGAGAGGGAGAGGGAGGGGGGAGAGAGGGAGGGAGAGGGAGAGGGAGGGGGGGAGGGAGGGAGGGAGGGGGGGAGAGAGAGAGAGAGAAAAGTGTGCTCGTGGCGCCGAATGTTAATTACAAAACGCCCTGCGGAGGATCGGCCATCGGCCCGCACAGGGAAGCCTGATTTCATTCCTTTCTTTGAGGGGAAAGAAAGGAGAACGGGACAGCCTGCCCTCCTTCTC
>CM045887.1:64246785-64284285 GCA_025169545.1 Anguilla japonica
GGGTCTCTTGCTACATTATCCCCTTCATTACTGAATTGCACTCCCATCTCGAAGGTGCAGCTCTTTATCATATCTCTTGTAATCATGTCTCACATCTGGTTTCACTTGCCATAATTTAACTGACTTAGCCTAGGCTTACTGCGGGAACTAGACCTGATGTCCATGGCTACGGGTAACTGATACTTAATGAGATTTTGCATCAGATCGGACCTGTGTTCTGCAATCCAACGACCTTCGGCATGCACTTGTTGTATTGTACGTCGCTTTGGCTAATAGCATCTGCCAAATAAAATGCAATGTACTGTAATGCAATTAACCCTCAAATCATTTACATGCTGTGGCATTTCAGCGACGTTTCATGATGAAGATGAAACAGCGGCTGAGACTTGTTCTTGCGTCCCGATATGAAATGTTCCACAGTGACCTCATCCACCAGTCAACCAGAACTAGTGGATACAGCTAATTAGCTAACTGATCCAGGGTAATTAGTGCAAAGTCAAAGCAAAAAAAGTGCATTCACACCAGCCCTTCAAGAATGGGATTTACCACCCATGGCTCACTGCATCTCTCCTATATGTACGGTATCCCATAAGGCTGTGCGGTTCCCATCAGGCATTGCTTTACTCCAGAGCAGCACGGAGCTGTAGCCCACAGCCTGTGATGCTTTGTCAGGTGGGAGAGGGTATGCACTGATCTCAACTGTATCCTACTGTGACCCCAGAGTCACTCCCCAGACTCATTAACATATCCCCCATAATGCACTTCCGAGCCTCTTTTCTACTGGTCCTCATTGTACCATACTGTAGGTGGTGGCTTAGTGACCCAGGGCTACCCCCCAGACTCATTAACATATCCCCCATAATGCACTCCCCAGTCTCTGCTCGTATTTTAAACTGCGTCTCAGTTTGGGCCACCATCCCTCATCAGATTTAACAACTTTAAACGCTGGTGCATGATGGGAAAACAAGCATCCAGCACTGCTCTCTGTTAATCACCGTGACTTCGGAAACCCCCCCCCCCCCCCCCCCCCCCCCCCACCCCCGAACGCCGTGTTCTTTCCTGCGTACGGGCCTCAGGGTCCGTATTTCTAGAACCTTTCACAGTGTGTGCGTTGGTATATTTATTGTTATACTTATTTCTGTGTTTGCTGGTAAACATTGAGCAGTGTAACTCATCAGCGCTAAATTGCCTGTAATTTCCTGATTAGTTGAGAGCGTTTCATCACCTGCTCGGGAAGGTATGACTGTCTGCCGCAGTCTGTCAGTCTGTGTCCGCGCTTCCTGTGTATTCCCAGCACATTCTGCTCACTGAGGAAAACTTTCATGAATTTATTGTAGTATTTGCATATTTTATTTGTATATAAATATAATATGCGCAGGCCTGGAAATTCCTAGACGATCAATTTTTATAATAGGCTACTTGTTATTGCCATGCCTCAGCATCTATCTTAGTGTTTCTCGATATAAAAAGCTCAAAACCAAATCCATTTAAAAAAAATATCGCAATAATCATCACATATCTACAGACATTTAAAACAGAGATTAATAAAGAATGAAAGGCACAAACAGATGAACTAATACACCACTAACGACATGTATTATGTTATATTATATTGTCATGTCCTGTTATGTCACATCCTGTCATGTGATGTTCTTGGAGCACATCAGCTGGCGCTGGCTAAGTGGCCGGTGTGCACCAGCTTGGCCGGGACGCGGCTCTTAGTGCTTCTAGCCCACGGCTCTCGGTCAAAAGGCCAACCTGCTCGCCTTTTTTGGACGCGAGAAAAAAAAATAGCGAGCGAGTTTGACGCGCCCCCGGGCACCAGGCAGAGCGTCAGAGCGTCTGCGTTTGAGCCCAACACGAGCGCGTCGTCGCGCGAGAACAAACACCGACGGAGACGCTTCTGTCGCTCGCCGCCGCCGGCGCGCACCTGCCGGTACCCGAGAGGAAGATTTATGCGCTCCTGTGGGCTAACTCAGCAGCGACGGCCGCACAGCGGGGGGAACCCAGCTACGAAATTACTTCAGGAAGGAAAGGGGGGGGGGGGGGGGGGGGTGGGTAGGGGGAGGGGGAGGGGGAGGGGGACTCAGATCTGAAAGATTTATTTCGGCGTGCGAGGCGGAACGCGCGATATGTTCCGTCTGTTTGTTTGAGCGAAAACAATCATTTTCAGGGGCTGCCGTAGGAAAAAAAAAAAAAAAAAACAAAACAAAACAAAAGGGGGGTCCCGTTCGCAGATAAGGCCGAATTGCATTTTTGGTGCGTCCTTCGTTCAGGACGCCCCCCCCCCCCCTCGCACGCCTCCCACACTCCGCCCCGCGTCCTCGCAGGCGAGCCTTGCGCAGCACGTCCCGCTTTGTTTGTTCACTCCTCTGATGGATTGACTTCTACGGCGGACATCAGCGCCCTGACAGAACATCTGACGCAGCAAGTACGCGCGGCGGCTCGAACTGAAGGTGAAACCCGAAGCGTAATGGCGCTGCGTTTGTTCATTTATTATTTATTTAACGCGACGGCTTCCCGACAGGGATTCATGTACAGTACGTGTGCGCACGGCAAAACCCACACACCCGGGGGGGACGTGTTCCATCAACGCGTGGGAACACATCTGGCCGCCTGGATAACTCTGTTGCGAGTTAAGCCAGCCGAGAAATAATCTGGAGCGCACACACACACACACACACACACACACACGCACACACACACGCTGCTGTTCTGGAGGAGTTCCATTAAGGTTGCGGGCGCAGCGACGGTGAATGCGACGGTGAATGTGAGCGGGGGTTCCAAATTGGGAGAGGAACGGAGGCCTGACATTAGCAGCGGCGGCGGCGGCGGCGGCGGTTCTGGCGGAGCAGAGAGAGAATAGCAAGCGCTGGCGTCAGCGGCGGGCGGGCGGCAGGCGGGCGGCAGGTTAGCGGGTGGCAGGCGCCCGTGCACACACGTGCACACACATACCCTTATTACACACAACCAAGAGGAACTGGGGGGTTTGGGGGGGGGGGGGGGGGGTGCAGTCTCACACAGACAAACACACACCTGGACCAGCCCCCAACCTTCCCTGTCACTGAAGCACCACTCCTTTCAGTCATATCACTTAAGCACATAAGGGTGAGTAATGCACCTGCAGGTGAGCTGCAGCTATGGTGTGCTGCAGCCTAAGTGTTGATGCTGCTTGTTGTTGTTGTTATTGTTATTGTCGCAAGAAATAATGGACCGTGTAGGAAATGGCTGCAGTTGCCAGCTTTGTTTTTCGGTTATCAGCTACTTAAGTGAATGTTTGTGGCTGCCTCAGAATGTGTGTGTGACTCTGGATGTGTGTTCTTCACCCTGGATGTTTTTGTGTGTGTGTGACTCTGGATGTGTGTGTGAGACTCAGAGTGTGTGTGTGTGTGTGACTCAGAATGGATGCGTGTGACTCTGGATGTTTGTGTGTGACTCAGAATGTGTGTGTGTGACTCTGGATGTGTGTGTGACTCAGAATGTGTGTGTGTGTGAATCTGGATGTGTGTGTGTCTCAGAATGTGTGTGTGTGTGTGTGACTCTGGATGTTTGTTCTTGACTCAGAATGTGTGTGTGTGTGTGACGCAAAACACTGTGGCCTCTGAGTAACTGGCCCTGTAGAACTGAGCTGTGTTTAGTGCTCTGGTTTCCAAGCCCAGCGAGCAAACGTGTTTACAGTGACCCATGCACTAAAACCAGTGCCGTCTATAATTACCCGGGTATGAATTCCAGAGAAGTGTTTATAAACCATCATGCTTTTTTTCATCGGCATGTCGAGACCCTCATAAATATCTCCCACATCGAACCCGTGTTTCGTATTGGGGTAGAAGAGTTCATTACTTAGAAGACCTCCCAAAAATCCCACATAGCGAACACTGAAGTGTTCCCAGAAATCAAGATATCAGCGAAACAATGAAATAACAGAACTTTTGTGGAAAGGGAGCTACAGGTAAAAACCTGCAAAAAGAAACCACCCTGGTACATCAGTATCAGCATCTGCTACGAATGTCAAAACCAGTGCGTTCTGACTGCCTTGCGCTTAGCATAGTTTGACAGCGTCATTCCATCACATCCCCCCCCCTCACTCGCCACCCCCCCCACCACGCCTCCACCAGTGTTTCTTCTCAATTGTGTCACAGCATACAGGGGTATGTAGGAGCAGCTGACAAGCTCCATAGACCTGAAAAAAAAACAACAAAAAAACCTAGATAGCATGGGCGTTTTGTTAGCAAACAGTGATTGATGTCAACACCTGCCATACAGAGCTATATGTATCCACGCTTCAAACACCCAAGCTACACCCCTTTTATTTCCCCTCATGAATAATGCATGAGATAGATACATGCAAGGTCAAATGAAGGTGTCTAGGAGGGGCATTTTTTCCCCTGATATAGCGCATGTAAGTTACTCTCCCTCTGGATGAGGAATGTAAGAGCAAATGAATGTCTTTAAATGATATTTTAAAAAGAAAACTCAATGCCCTCATATGTGTAAGCAAGATCAAAAATAACTCTGAAAGACCTTACTTTGGAAAATTTACATGACTGTAGATGTTGGCAGATGAAAATTTCATAACAAACGGACTGATAGCGTGTATCTATATTAGAATTTGTACATACATGTAGCTGACACTTAACAGTTAACAGAGGGATATTCCCCTTGTTAGGTTCTTTGCAATGATTGTGTTTAGTTTAATAAATAGGAATATAGAGTCATTATCTACATTCTCCGATGTGACGGGCACGAGGCTGAAGATCAAGAGAAGGCTTAGATTTAGATTTAAAATTATCTGATAATTCAAAACATACATAAAGCTTTGCCAACTGAAAATAGGACGTTACATAAACTTAAAAGCCCAGCGGATAACACAAAATTAAACTCAACGTCTTGTTTCCTTTACGATCGTTGCAATCCTTTATTTATTTCCAGCGCAGTCCACTGTGGTTGAGAATGGCTCCCATTAGATGGGTGAGATAATTGAGTCCCTCCCAGTCAAGCACAGTAAAGCAAAGACATTTGGGGGTCAGGAGTTACATTCGGTCCTATTCAGGCTCATCTCTAAAAACCACAATGGAGCAGTGTGGTGTAGTCCTGAGTGGATTCCATCAGCATCATTCAGTACAGTGAATTATGCCCCCAGTGGACAACACTGGCAATTACAACACATCAAATGTACCAAGAATCCGCATTAGCATCTGCATTAGCAACGAAACACTAAGTGGAGAAAATTGCTCATGTAATCACCTAATGCCTCTAGACATCTAATGTCTCCAGAAAAAAAAAGCAAGAAGTTTCAGAAACGGACTTGATGATCTCGCATTCATCACAGAGCAAAACAAACCCTCTCTCCCTCCCTCTCTCCTCTCCCTCTGACTCTCTCTTTCCCTCCCTCTCCTTCTCTCCCTCCCTCTCTGCTCTCCCTCTGTCACTCTCTCTGCTTCCCTCTCTTCTCTCCCTCTGTCTCTCTCTTTCCCTCCCTCTCCCTCTCTCCCTCCCTCTCCCTCTCTTCTCTCCCACTGTCACTCTCTCTTTCCCTCTCTCCCCACATCCTCTCCTCCAGCAGCTGCTCTGCTCATCTTTCAGCCTCTCCATCCTCTCTGCCAGTCGGCTGCAGCCCCTCCCTGTGCGGCGTATCTCAGCAGTATTTAAGAGACGACGCCCCCACCCATCACCCCCCCCCCCCCCCCACACACCGCACCCTTCCCAGGAGGAAGGCCCAGGTCCGGGCACAGGCCAGGCCCGGACGGGGGGATTTAGGCGGCTGATCCGTGCGCGCTGCTCCGTATCGATCGGCCGCTGCCCACTGTGACAGCTCAGGAGCAGCCGGGCTCTCAATTATCTACCCCCCCAATAAAAATACTGCCCAATCCCGCCCTGCTGTCCCCACAGACAGTCAAATATATATTAAAAACATATACTGCTGTGAAATATATTTATCGTGTCTGTTTAACAGTGGTGTGCAGCAGTATGTTTCATATCTGAGAGGAGGGTCTGTCTGTTCCTCTCTGCACAGGAAGCAGGTCCTGATGGCTCCATTACACAGGGTGGCCCAGGACAGTGTCACAGGCCTGATTAATAGGCCTGTCACAGCCGCCAGAGTCGCCGGCTTCGCCCGTCCAAACCGCCGCGACGCCAGCAGCACCTGGAGCCCCCCCAAATCTCCGCTGGAGGTGAACCGCTTACGGGAGGTCAGGGGCATCCCGCCAAACCAGCCCACCAGGCGGTCAGGAGCATCCCGCCAAAACATCCCACCGAGCGGTCAGGAGCATCCCGCCAAAACAGCCCACCGAGCGGTCAGGAGCATCCCGCCAAAACAGCCCACCGGGCGGTCAGGAGCATCCCGCCAAAACAGCCCACCGGGCAGCCAGGAGCATCCCGCCAAAACAGCCCACCGGCACCCGTCTCTGCCAGAGGCCCAGGCGACAGCACCCCCCACCCCCCCCCCCCCGCAATCAGGGCCCCCGTCTCCACCGGCAACCATCGGCACGTGCATGACAGCAGCAGCAACATGGAAATACATAAAATAAACTGAGCCAAGTGGATCTTCATTTTACAGGATAAGGAGAGCTGAGGGGCTCAGGAGGTGGGACAACAGCTAGCATAGCATAGAGGCAGGGTGATGTCACAGAGAGTGATGTCACAGACAGACGCCTGGTACTGCAGGCTGAATCCCCTCCTGGGCTTCAATGCTGAGCTGCACTCACTGCATGGCAGGAGTTGGAGGCTGATGTCACAGTCAATGATGTCACAGACAGATGCCTGGTACAGCAGGCTGAATCCCCTCCTGGGCTTCGAATCGGAATAATTCCAGCTATGACATGTAATAACAATGATATTACATAGTTATAGCAAAAATACATTTGTAAATTACTTAATAACACTTTACACTCAGGATAACATCTTCTGTTCCATTACAACATCTCTAATAATAATAATAATAATAATAATAATAATAATAATAATAATAATAAATTGTATTGCACAATGACCTACTTTGTACAATCCATGATTTAACCATATCAGGATAGGCATGGCATGGAATTGTACAAAACAGCAGGTTGCATGCAAGTCCAGGTGATTAGCATGGTTATATTTATAGATTTTTATTGGGCCAATTCAATTCCCCCACCACTGCGGTTCCTCAGCCGGGTTGGCCACCGGTCCTGATCTCCCAGGAACCCAGGGCGTGTGGTCAGGGCTTTCCCACGGCCCGTTTAGGAGTCGCGCGGCTGGCGGGGGGGCATCCCAGGGCCTCTTTGATGTGCGGAGTGCTTTGATCCTCCCGCTCGCCTTTTTAAAACAGCTGACGCACAGCTCTGGGGCTCTGGGGCTCTCGGGCCAGCGATGACCAATCAGAGCACACCATCGGGCTCTCGGGCCAATGATGACCAATAATCAGAGCACACCATCGGGCTCTCGGGCCAACGATGACCAATCAGAGTGCCAATGATATCCCACAACCAGGACAGGCTCTTTACGACCAGAGCCAGCGATGGCCAATCAGAGTGCACCATCGGGCTCTCGGGCCAGAGATGACCAATGAGAGTGCACCAACATCGGCCTGGAAACAGGTCCCATCCTGTGGACGCGCAATGCACGCAGCACAGCAAGCCCAGCGGCACGGGTATCGAACTGGCAACCCCCAGCCCAAATCTCCAGCCCTCCTCAAACGTGCCACGTGCTCTTTAATCACCGGAAAACAAAACGTGTCTAAAAGAAATTCTGTTTAAAATTTATGAATCACTGGTGTCGCAGATAAAACTTGCGTATCCACAAAAAAAAAAAAAAAAAGTTATTCTCAGGAACTGGTTGTGCCAAAATAACATTATGATTGAGTCGTATGGGGTTTTGAACCAAATTTATTTGTCATTTAGTTATGAAATATTGACCGTGCATGAGCCGGACGAGAAATTTCGGAGTGTCTTAAAAAGAGATGAATACGGTCACAGGGGTTTTCATGACACCAACTTCATATATAATTCATATACATCTCCTTTGTTGACACACAGTACACCTTATTCGTGCATTGTTTTGTGAATAGCGGGAGAATATATTTGGCCCGAGGGTATGATTTTTAAAAATACTCTGTCCTACGGGAAAAATCAGTCGAAGAACACTGCGTTTGAGAGATTCTATAGCAGCAGTTTCATAAATGTGATTATGCCAGCCATAGAGATAAAAGATCTGATACTAAAACCATTAAGGATCAAATGATCTTTTTTTGTGTTAAAACGGATATGTGGTGACACTTTTCCATCCTTTGAAATTATTCTTTGGTATTTCTTAAGACCTGATAAAACTTGGCTGAACACAATTTTTAATCACTTAAACCTGGAGCTTACAGATGTATCTATTATTTTATGAAGACACGGAATAATCTAAAATATTGAACTTGCATTTTAAACTAAAATTGTGGAAGACATATTAAACACATACACACACATACACGCACACACGCATGCACACTCGCATGCACACACGTGCACACACACACACACACACAACAAACATACACACATACACACACACACACACATGCACAAACACACATCATCTCCTTCTCTCTGTGACCAAGGAGAATGCAACATAGTGTGAAATCAATCTGCCAGATAACTGACCTCTATTTTAAACCACTTTACAGGCTGCAACTTAATTTATTTATTTAGCACCACTGAGTTTACACCAGTTGGATGTTATTCCTTCCTGCCATTTTATTACAGTACTAATGTTCCTAAAATTGTATTAAATGAATTTCCAGCTAGTGTGTTTTAACCTCTTCTTTAATAGCCAGACAAATTTCAATGTATCTTTTTAATTTTATGCTATTTGTTCATTTGTATCATTAATATCTGTTTTTAAAATAAACCTCTATATTAATTGTGCTTGTGAATGTGACGTTATTTAGCAATCAAAAAATTTGAATTGTACGAGTTGAATTCGCGCTTCACCACAGATGCACTCCAGTCTCCAGTGTAACAGCTCTATGCAGCTGCAGGACCTGTCACTCTAAACAAGCATTAAAAAGCCACTGATACCCCATGGATACCCCACTGATACCCCACTGACACCCCACTGATACCCCACTGATACTCCACTGATACCCCACTGACACCCCACTGATACCCCACTGACACCCCACTGATACCCCACTGATACCCCACGGATACCCCAGTACTGCCATCTGGGTGACGTGCGGCACCTACAACACTGGGAATGAACGCTGCTGGCCTGATGAATCTCCGGACTCGGTGAACGATGAACGCGTATAACTGCCTCCGCCAAAGCATTCATAGAATCGACCAAAAGGAGTCGATGACGCGCATTATAAAGGCGGTTATAATATCACTTCAGCCACAGAAAAAGAAAAAAAAAATCAATGTCTACCACTGATAGCCCAAAAAAGAGAGAGAAGATTAATGTTCATCACAACTGTAAATAAATAAGTAGCCAGTGCATGCACGGTGACAGAACTTCGTTCTAAACCAATTACAACCTGTTAACTGCTTTTTTTCCCCCTGTTAAAAATGGAAGGTTATGTCCTCACAATGAAGTCTTTAGCAAAAGTTTTTTTTTTTTTCCTTCTTTCTTTCTTATGTAAAACCAAACCTCACAATACAGCGTCTTTGGTTCCAGGGCAATCCATTGATTCTTAAAGAAGAAGAACAAGACAGGGCCGTCGATGATTAAAATTTGTTTTCTGGTGGAACGATGGGGGCCGGTGAGGTAAAGACGTGTGCCTCGTCACCCTGTACTGTTGCAAAGCACCCTCATAAACCCAGGTATCCTGGGAAACACTTCTTTGTGTCATACAGGGCAGAAAAATCTGTCATTAAATATTAATCTTCCAGTCAAGGTGGGCTTAACAATGGTTGCACGTGTTTGAGGATTTCTTTGTAAATGTAAAGCAACATCAGGGAATGACACCGTACGCTAAAGACACAAACATTGACTTTATCCAGTGCACAGCCAAATGATTTCACGTTTTCATTCTAGTCTTTTCCTTGGTTACCTGTCAAACTACACCACCTTGGGTGTGTGAGTGAGTGTGAAAAATGGCATATACTAGAAAGGCTGAAGCATGTTTTATTTTTAAGTTCGAAAAGAGGGCAAACGAGGTCACATAACACACAGGACTCTGAGATTTAAAAAAATCTAAACACGCATTTCAAGCGTGCCTGTGAGCTCACTGCATGATCAGTACGCCTGTCGAAGGTGGGGGGGGGGGGGGGGGGGGGGGCATTGGGGCACCTGTCATTGTCCCGATTGTCAGTCTTCTTTGGCCCCGCCCATCCTTTTTATTTTGAGATGTATTTTTGGCACTGTTATTCCCCACCATCCACTCTCTCCTTCCATTGGCACGGCCCTTTACTCTATATATTGAGCTGATGCTAATACACTGCACACTGCGCACAATCAACAAAGGAACAGCGCCCCCTCTGTTACAACAACAACACAGCATGGCATAAGAGCACACACCCTAAATACAGCAGCCACACCCACTCGATTCCAAAGCTCCACCCACTCAATGCAACAGCTCCACCCACTCATCACAACAACCCCAACTTACTCAATGCAAAAGCCCTACCCACCCTGTACAAAAAGCCCCACCCAATCAAGAGAACAGCTCCACCCACTGAATGCAAAAGCCCCACCCACTTAATTCAACAGCTCCACCCACTGAAAATAACAGCCCCACCAACTCAACAAAAACAACACATCTCAATAAAAAAAAATAATAAAGTGAACGACCACAGTCCTCCAGAACACCAGCATCCTCACACAGTACAACATTTTCCCTGCTATAAAAACCACTGAATCCATTTCTGTGTCCCTGATTCAGTCTAGCTGCAGCACGCTCTCTCCTTTCCATGGTGTGCAGGAATACAAGTCTGTCTTTTTATTTATTCTTTTTTAATTAATTAATTTGACGGGGACAGTGCACAATTAATATATTGCACCAGATTAAGCTAAAAGCTAATTTCCATCTGTTGTCCCTGGGCGATGGGTAAGCAGCAGCATTAAAGGCAATCAAAAAACATACAATAACAAATTATGAATACCAAAGTGTCCGTGATTGGACCATGATAGTGCTTTTACCATCTCAGAATCAGCCATTCATAAATTAATTTCACAATCTAATAAATTAACAGGTTACCGCATTAAGAACAGCGAAAGGTCCCGGAAAATCACACGACAAAAATTGATCTCGCCAAACCGCAGAACCACAGAACTCTCCAGAGAGGAACCACCTAAGGCACAAACTTCAGGAGGAAGGCCTGGCACTTCAAACAGCTTTAAATCTAAAGCACGTCCTTAAAATGCAGTCGTGCAAAGAAACGCTTTGTTTACCTGGAGACGGAAAGAGGACGTTGTGTGAGTCCGGGAATGGTGATGGTCCAGGAGGGGGGGGTGTGGGGTGGGGGGGATTTGGGGGGGGGAGAGAAAAGAGAGGAAAAAAAGGTTCATTTTTCAAATAAAAGGTTGCAGTTTCTTCCTAAATTCTGGCTTTTTTCCCCCCTCAGTTATTAACTTACAAATTTCATCGTTGATTGAACACTGTAATTAAAGCCATTATTATGAGAAGATTTTTTTTTTTCCCGAGTCTGTAGAGACAACAGCTATTGTGACAATAAGACTCCGGGGAGCTGTTCTCTCGTCAAGGCTTGAAGTGCCGGACCTGCTGATCCTGACTGCACTCTATGGTACTAAAACCACTTTATACGGCTCGTCTGAAGAGCAGGTTCAAATGTTTACTGCTCTACAAAAACAAAAGAATATAAAAGAATAAAATGAAGAAAAAAAAACACACAGCAAATTACTTGTTGACAATATAACAGAAAATTAAACGAACGGAAAATGAAATTGACAATAATAACAATTCGAATGAGATGGCGACACACGCCCCTCCTCGGCTCCTCACAGATTTTACATTAGACTTTCTAATTATGAGGAGACTTAATGTGTTTGTTCATTCTGTCAGCTGTAATTATGTCCGTCTTGGCTGCTGTTTGCGCGCGCGCTATGCTAATATGTTTCCTGCGTGTGTTTCAGTGCCCTGCCAAACACGGGCTGGCTGGCTGGCTGCAAAAAAAAAAAAAAAACCCTTTTTTCCCCCCGGGATGCCCGGAGTTCTTACGGGACGCTCGTGTTCTTCAGTGAGCAAACGCAACACATCTCTCTCCGTGTGCAGCACAGCGTGGGTGCGGGGCGACGCGAGGTGTAAAATTCTAATAGTTTGTTGATGATTATGCCGGGGAACTCTCCCAGTGGACACCCGCCAACGCAGAATCTTTAAATATGTTTTACACGCATTGCGCCGTATTTATAAACGCCAATAAAAAGCTACGAGGTCCAGAAGATGCCAACTGAAATACAGCTTAAAGGATTTTTTTTTGTAGCCATTTTTGTTCAAAGGAAATATTGAGGATAAGACACACATGCACACACACATACACACACATGGATGCACACACACACATGCTTGCATGAACACACACACACACATATGCTCACACACACACGCACACATACAAACACACACACATGCTCGCACTCACGCACACATGCTCATGCACAGACATACACACACACACAAACACACATAAACAGACACACACACACATGCTTGCCCACACAGACATACTCACACACATGCACGCAGAAGCAGACCACACACACACATACAAACAAGTAAAGGTTGAAGGTCCTGTTAAAAAATTTAGGGATATAGATTTAGCATAAATATAAGTCTGTCAAGGTTGTCTCTTTCTCTTTGTCTCTCTCTCACTCTCTCTCCTTCCTTCCCTCCCTCTCTCTCCATCCTTCTCTCCCTATCCCCTTCTTTCGCTCTCCCCCCTCTCTCAGTTTACCTAGGGAATCATTGATCTATGTTTTCAACCTTCAGAGTAACTTCAATTGTATTTGTGCCCATCAATCACCAAAGACAATTCTCCGTCTGTGGGTCTAGGATGAAAACCTGTCAGTCAGGCGCAAGGACAAAAGGGAGAAGGCTTTCTGTTTGGCTGGTTTTTTTTGTAGCTTCTCAATGTGAAATCTATTGAAAATGAAATGAGCTTTTCTAATAAGTGAGAGCTGTTTGGAGGAAACGGGCTGACAGTGGAAAAGGACGCGCTCAGAAACAGCCGCATCGATTCTGAAAGATCTCTCTTAAACAACTTCTGCGGCAGCGGGACGTTTGCCAGATTTCACGCACGGACCTGAGAGAACTAAAATAGAAAATTTTTAAATAAGAGGGAATGGATCCACACTTTGTCCCAGTGTGTGGATGGGGCCCCATGGTCTGGTATCTGTTAAGGCTCTGCTCCAGTATGTGGATGAGCCCCATGGTCTGGTATCTGTTAAGGCTCTGTTCCAGTGTGTGGATGGGCCCCACAGTCTGGTATCTGTTAAGGCTCTGTTCCAGTGTGTGGATGGGGCCCCATGGTCTGGTATCTGTTAAGGCTCTGTTCCAGTGTGTGGGTGGGGCCCCATGGTCTGGTATCTGTTAAGGCTCTGTTCCAGTGTGTGGATGGGCCCCATGGTCTGGTATCTGTTAAGGCTCTGCTCCAGTGTGTGGATGGGGCCCCATGGTCTGGTATCTGCTAAGGCTCTGTTCCAGTGTGTGGATGGGCCCCATAGACTGGTATCTGTTAAGGCTCTGTTCCAGTGTGTGGACGGGCTCCATGGTCTGGTATCTGCTAAGGCTCTGTTCCAGTGTGTGGATGGGCCCCATGGTCTGGTATCTGTTAAGGCTCTGCTCCAGTGTGTGGATGGGCCCCATGGTCTGGTATCTGTTAAGGCTCTGTTCCAGTGTGTGGATGGGCCCCATGGTCTGGCATCTGTTAAGGCTCTGTTGCAGTGTGTGGATGGGCCCCATGGTCTGGTATCTGTTAAGGCTCTGTCCCAGTGTGTGGGTGGGTTAAGGTGTTAAGGCTCTGTTCCAGTGTGTGGGTGGGTTAAGGTGTTAAGGCTCTGTTCCAGTGTGTGGGTGGGTTAAGGTGTTAAGGCTCTGTTCCAGTGTGTGGGTGGGTTAAGGTGTTAAGGCTCTGTTCCAGTGTGTGGATGGGTTAAGGTGTTAAGGCTCTGTTCCAGTGTGTGGATGGGTTAAGGTGTTAAGGTCCTGTGCGGGGGCTGGGTGCCAGGTGTTCAGACGCAGAGGCAGAGCTCAGCGCCAGCTCGAAGCGTCCGGGCAGCGGAGGGCACGCTTGCTCAGGCGGGCACAGCCCGTCATCATCACCTCTCGTTTCCACGGCTACCACGGCTTCCCTTCCGCAGAGTCAGCACGGGTGCGCAGCGTCAGACGGGGGGGGGCAACGGATAAAATAGAGTTTAAAAAAAAAAAAAAAAAAACAGAGGGCACAAGAGAGAAGACAAAATAAGAAAGCGCTGGCAAGGAGCCAACGTCGTTTTTTAAAAAATTCGGAATTCTCGGTGGGAACAGGAAGCGGAGCGGAGGGAGGAGTCCACGTTTACGGGGCGGTTAAAAGCAAGTGGACAGCATGCCATGCCTGAGGGCCACAGCCTGGCGGTAAGGGGGTCACGAATGAGAGAATGGCGGCTCCAGTTCCCCCCCCCCCTCCACGCTGCTAGCTCTGCCACCACGCCTCGGGCGCAAATCACTTTGTCTCCATCTCCCGTCACCGGGGGCAACGGGGGCAGGGTCGCCCCAGGGAAACGGAATTGGACATTCCGCCCGCGTTACCCAAGATAAAAAAAAAAAAAGAAAAATACAAACTTTTTTCTGTTTTTTTTTCAAGAAAGTGCTAAAAATACAGCCCCCGTGGAGACATGTGTCTGCTGAGAGGAAGCCTCCCCGTGGCTCCAGGCGATTGCTCAATTTAAAACATGCCGCGGGGCCCTGCCAGCTCAGGGACCGGGGTAAAACTCTCAGCGCAAAGGCAAAAAGAGATCTCAGCTACTGCCCAGGGACCGGGGTGAAACTCTCAGCACACAGAAAAAAGAGATTTCAGCCACTGCCCAGGGACCGGGGTGAAACTCTCAGCACACAGAAAAAAAGATTTCAGCCACTGCCCAGGGCCCAGAGTGAAACTCTCAGCACACAGAAAACAGGCAGACAGGTATAACCCTAACCATAACCCTGACACCAGAGACAAAAACAGGTCTGATCAATCTGATTTGCTCCAAATTCCCTTTAAGGGTACGCATATATATCATCCCCACATGGAAAAATGTGCAGCAATACCCATGTGAAAAAAATGGTATATTTTTATATGCTTTCATATTTTAAGCATACATCATGAAAATATAAATAATATTTTAGAAAACAAGTATGCTGAAATACACTACAGGATTCGTCCGAAAAACATTTATTTACATGGGTAATTCAACTGTAATAACAGAGTTTAAATATATATGGGGATAGAACAGTTAAAACCAAAATATGTATTTAAATATTAGTCTGTTTAAATCTAAACATGTTGTCATGTAGGTCTTGCGTGGTTAAAATGACATTTTTGGTGAATTTGTTTGCAGCCAAGGGGCAAAAAAACAGCCAGCATTTCAACTGCATAAATGGAGCCACTCGGTCTGTCCAGCAGAGCTGCAGAACTAGGAAAACTGTTATATTTCCATGATCTGCAAAATTCGTCATAAGGGGGAATTTACCCACAATGTCTCAGTACGCTAAAAATATCCCTTGGGTTCAGTCCTCCACAGGTATAGCCACACACACCTACAGCGAATACAAAATCAGCAGCACAATGCTCTTAATACCACCATTCACCCTGGATTACGGTTTAATACCCAAACACGCCGTCATTATTTCAACCAACCCTTGAAATGCATCCACCTGAGGGGTTTCAGAACTGGGCGTTTGGAAGAGCCGAAATCCTCGCACATCCTGCCTGAGTTTTAACCGAGGAAACGGTGTCACATGCTGGGGAACTTCAGGCAGAGCTCAAACCCCATTACATAAAGAGTACAGAACATCCTGACAGAAATGCTACGGTCAATTATTTTCATTCTTTAAATGCCAACATTCAGAAAAAAATAATTGTTAATTTATACGATTGTACATTTTGGATTAGTAACACGCGTTCTTCAAAAGTTCCGCATGCAATCTGTTTTCAAATATCAGGCCTGATTTACATTTCACTGATTTACATCATCAGAATCTTCAGAGTAATCATCACTCATTAGTGAGCCGCACATAATGGATACATTTACATCCCCTCTCAGCGTCTGTACAATGATACACAGGTACAAGGAGCCCTTTCAGAAACTAGGAGAAGGATGCTACTTCAGCCCAGAGTTCACATCTCTCACATGCTACTTCAGCCCAGAGTTCACATCTCTCACATGCTACTTCAGCCCAGAGTTCACATCTCTCACATGCTAATTCAGCCCAGAGTTCACATCTCTCACATGCTAATTCAGCCCAGAGTTCACATCTCCCACATGTTCACATCTCTCACATGCTAATTCAGCCCATAGTTCACATGTCCCACATGCTAATTCAGCCCAGAGTTCACATCTCTCACATGCAAATTCAGCACAGAGTTCACATCTCTCACGTGCTAATTCAGCCCAGAGGTCACATCTCCCACATGCAAATTCAGCACAGAGTTCACATCTCCCACATGCTAATTCAGCACAGAGTTCACATCTCTCACGTGCTAATTCAGCCCAGAGGTCACATCTCCCACATGCAAATTCAGCACAGAGTTCACATCTCTCACATGCAAATTCAGCACAGAGTTCACATCTCTCACATGCTAATTCAGCCCAGAGTTCACATCTCTCACATGCTACTTCAGCCCAGAGGTCACATCTCCCACATGCTAATTCAGCACAGAGTTCACATCTCTCACATGCTACTTCAGCCCAGAGGTCACATCTCCCACATGCTAATTCAGCACAGAGTTCACATCTCTCACATGCTAATTCAGCCCAGAGTTCACATCTCTCACATGCTACTTCAGCCCAGAGGTCACATCTCCCACATGCTAATTCAGCACAGAGTTCACATCTCTCACATGCTACTTCAGCCCAGAGGCCACATCTCCCACATGCAAATTCAGCACAGAGTTCACATCTCTCACATGCTAATTCAGCTCAGAGTTCAGACTGAGGCCGGGACAGTTTTTTTGGGGGGATTTTTGTGTAGCTGAGCCGGATGGGGAGGATTAAAGTCTCCGCAGTGTGAGAGAAAAGTGTGTGACGCCTGCGTTCAGACCGTTTATCTCCCGCTCTCAGCTCTTCTGTCTCTGATAATACAGCCTTCCGGCTCGTGGGGCAGAGTCCCTCCAAGCTATGAGCTCACAGCACAAGATATTTGTCAAACTCCTATTTAAACTTCAGGTTCTTTCAGGCGTCTGTGCTCTCCATTATATCACCTCAGGGCTATCAAATTAAACCAAAGAATACATTATATTAATTACCGAGTCCAAAGTAACAGATGGATCCAACAGAGGAGCCACAACAATGAAATGTGATAAAGAGACGGGAAGTGTCTCTCCTGGCCGGCTTGCCAAGGTTCTCTAATTATAAGGAGCCAGATAAGACACAGTGGATCACAGTGAGCCTCAGACAACTTGGCCAAGTTCAAAACTACTAAAGAGTGGGTGCAGATCCACTGCTACAACACTGTAGCAACACGAGTCCTTCTTGAATCTCAGCTGCTATAACACTGTAACTAGACAGTGTCCTTCTCAAATCTCCACTGCTACAACACTGTACGTAGATAGAGTCCTTCTGAAATCTTTGCTGCTGCAACAGTGCAGTACCACTGTGTCCTTCTTAAATCTTTGCTGTTACAACACTGTAGCAACACTGTGTCCTTCTCAAATCTCCACTACTAAAACACTGCAGCACCACTGTGTCCTTCTCAAACCTTCGCTGTTACAACACTGTAGCAAGACCATGTCCTTCTCAATTTGTCACTGCAGTAGGTGCTGATCTAATGACCTAATTGTCCGCAAACTTAGTGCTTGTGAGGAACCAGGAGGAAGGAGAGCCCCCCCCCCCTTTTGATTAATGCCCCCTGCCTGGTCCCACCACTGCTCCCCCTCGGTATTTTGCGGGGGGAACGGACGTACGTTACCAGATTAAGTTGCTTATCAGGCAGCCGCGTTGCACTTTGCCGCACCTAATCATCGAGTTAAGACGTGGGGTAAAATTAGGGGAAGGAAGCTCGTTCCGGGCTGTCAGGAGCTCATTTTGGTTCAGGCAGAGGCGGGAGCTGAGGTGCGTTCGGTTTGTTCAGCCGCCTTTCCGGCTCTCAGCAGAACCACGCGGCGCGGCGAGGCGAGGCGAGGCGGGGGACCGAGTTCCCTCCCCAATTTGTCATCCTCCCCCGGCTGGCTCAGCCGCCGACGCGCAGCTCGCAGACTTGCGGGGACCGGATTAACGCCGCGGAGAAGAAAGAAACCGTCGGAGAAAAAAAGAGTGTGTTTTGGAGCACAGCGACAAGTTAACAAATATATTTTAGCGTCTGTAGCGCACCCATTTTACGTTGCGTTAAAATTAGGAGGAGGACCTGGCCCTGCCGTTCACCTCCAGAGGTTATTCATCAGAGAGATAAGCTCCGGAAGAATCCCCATCTTTAAGCTCCCTGTCAGCCCGCTCCTTTGTTCAATCTGCAGAGCAGCATGTTTGATTTCCCCGGGCACTTCATCACTAAAACAGCTTCTAACCGCCAGCCTCAGGAGTTCCCCGGGACGGGAGATATTAGACTCCCCCGCACACACGGGCGTAAACACGTTACTCCGCCGTCATTGGCCACGCGCAGAGCGTCACACACCTCTCCTCTCTGGACAGGCTGGTCGAGTTCAAATATCAGGACCCGTTATTTTTACACAGAGCGGACAATTTATGGACGAAACTGCCAGGTCACGTGATAGAGACTAAAAACCCTCAGGGGGTCCGACTTCAGTTCAGACTTGAAGCAGCGCTAACCCTAACCCTAACCCCACCCTAACCCTAACCCTAACCCTAACCCCAACCCTAACCCCAACCCAACCCTAACCCCTAACCCCAACCCTAACCCTAACCCAACCCTAACCCCTAACCCCAACCCTAACCCCAACCCCAACCCTAACCCCAACCCTAACCCCAACCCCAACCCCAACCCTAACCCCAACCCCAACCCTAACCCTAACCCCTAACCCCAACCCTAACCCCAACCCCAACCCTAACCCCAGCCCCAACCCTAACCCCAACCCCAACCCTAACTCCAACCCTAACCCCAACCCCAACCCTAACCCTAACCCTAACCCCTAACCCCAACCCAACCCAACCCTAACCCCCTACCCTAACCCTAACCCTAACCCCTAACCCCTAAACCCTACCCTAACCCTAACCCTAACCCTAACCCTAACCCCTAACCCCAACCCTAACCCTAACCCTACCCCTAACCCTAACCCCAACCCTAACCCTAACCCTAACCCCAACCCCAACCCTAACCCTAACCCCTAACCCCTAACCCCAACCCTAACCCCAACCCCAACCCTAAACCCTAACCCTAACCCCTAACCCCAACCCTAACCCTAACCCTCCCCTAACACCCTAACCCTAACCCTAACCCTAACCCCTAACCCTAACCCCTCACCCCAACCCTAACCCCCTAACCCTAACCCTAACCCCAACCCTCACCCTAACCCTAACCCTAACCCTAACCCTAACCCTAACCCTAACCCTAACCCTAACCCCTAACCCCAACCCTAACCCTAACCCTAACCCCCCCTAACCCTCACCCTCGCTAGTTTTCTGGTAAAGGAAAAGCCTGGTTAGGCTTAATGGCCTGTTCTCCTCATCATGTATTCTTATGTTCTTATGTTCTAGATGGGCAGAATGGCCTGTTCTCCTCATTATGTAGTCTCCCCCAGAATGCTTTCAGTATGACTGGCCTGGTCTCTCCCAGAATGCTTTTAGAAAGACTGGCTCAGACACTCCCAAAATGCTTCCAGTATGACTGGTACTTTTGGAGGGGCACCTGTCACACAGTGTAATTTAATTCCAATTAAGACCCTCTTCCATCAGGATGGAAGAGAAACAGTTGAAGCTGATGGGAGGCTTCCATTTACAACCACAAAAAACACCTGTAATTAATTCTGGGCTGCAGTGTAGTATAATGCCTGGGCTAGCAACTCGCTGAGGTACCTGGGCTAGTAACTCAAAGGCTGCAGCGATGAATTCCAGGTGGGAGCATTAGCCCTGAGCCAAGGCACTTAACCCGAATTGCTTCTGTAAAATACCCAGCTATTTAACTGTAGATAAGAGGGTCAACTAAAAGCCTGAATGTAAGTGAAGAAGAAGAACTGAAGTCCATCAGGAGGCAGTGAAACAGGGATAGTTTATGTTCTTATAGGCACGCTAGGCAACGCTGTTCCAGGAGTGCCCGAGACGTTCCTGGTTTTTGCTCCATCCAAACCTATAGCTACATAACCGGATTAATCATCAGGTTTAATGATCGCAGGTGATCATACGCTGGAGGCATTCAGTGCTTCACATTCAGGCTCAGAATGTCTCCAAAAAAAAAAAAAAAAATCAAACTCTTGCGGCCAAGCTCTCCCAGAAAAAACGCTTCCAAACAGTCAGAAGGGAACATTGTTACGACCTAACAAACACGATACTTTCTGTGACCTAAGAACCTGGAAACTTGGCTCAGAGGTGCGGTTGGGACTGGGGGTGGGGGTGGGGGGGTCATGTGATCCCTTGCTAGGAAACTAAACCAGGAAGTCAAATACATCCATAACTGTGATTCTAGAGACCCACCTTCTTGACCCATCCTCAGCTGGGACAGGTAGTGAAGGTAGCACCTGTACAGGTGTATACTGCAGGTGTGCTGCCTTTACAATCAGTGTATGGTGAAGCAATCTGGATCCTCAGTGGAAGTGTGTTCACTGAATTATGACAACCAAGCAAACTAAGCTGTTTGAGAACATAACCTCAGGCCAGAAAAACAAAGTGAACTCGATTCATCTGTATAGAAGCGAAAGGCGCGATGAGAAAGATATGCGTGTTTCAGGGCTCCAGTGCAAAGCAGATGGGGGGGATGGGGGGGGGTTATGTCAGCCTTTCTTTCTTTCCAAACTCCTTAGTTCCGTCACGGTTTCCCGGATTGTTGGGGGCTGTAAAACACACCTGGTGGGCCTCATTATGGAAGTGCCCCCGTTAAAGAGCAGCCTGCCCCCCCCCCCACCACACTGCCCCCACACCCCCCAAACGCAGAGCATTCATCCAGCAGTGAGCCCCAAACAGGCCCCAGGGAGCCCCTAACACTTGGGGGGGGGGGGGGGGGGGGCATTCCGCGGATATACTGACGGCCAATCCACACACAAGCAGTATGCAGGCACAGAGACACACACACACACACACGGGTGAGCGTGAGTGCACATGCACACACACACACACACACACACACACACATTCACCAATTCACCTGACCCACACATTCACTCCTTCACCTGTACCATAAATTCATACACACTGCATGGTGCAGTGAAATCTTTTCCTCAGCATAACAGGTGTTCAGGAAGCAAGACCATTGCACACCAATTTCTAAAACCTGGAACTGAGATATTGTGGCTTGGATCTGAAAGAGGGACGAAGGGGGGTACAAGAGATAATTGGGGAGGTGGGGGGGGGGGGGGGGGGGGGGTGATTCTTAACATTTAAACTGATAATATTTGTTATGACATGATAATACTCTCAGCTCTGTGTCTGTGTCTCCAGCTTTGCTGAGGCTCTGCCCAGTTTTATGGGCACTGCAGTCTGGCACAACACTGGCACTGAACCCCCCCCCCCCCCCTTTCTACGACTGCAAGCTTTTGCCCAAAAACTCGGCACAAACAAACAGGAGCTGGCGCTACAGGAGCGGGACACACAGGTCCAGTGGAGAGACGGGTCACAGACAGGAGGGGCACTGCCTCAGCGAGACGTGAGAAGAGGGATGTGATGTCATTCACTCGGGGGGGGGGGCTTGCAGGACAAGGGCTGCAGACCCCCCAGGTAGAAGGTGACATCACGTTTGACAAGGAGATTAACATGTGCCCCTTTGCGGTTAGCTTGTCAGGTGTTATTATGTACAATAATGGAGTTCATTTGACGTTAAGTGGGCAGTAGCTAGCCTGAATTTAAATAGAGAGATTCAATGAATTATTTGACCTTCTAACCCTTGTATAAAATGTGCATTTAAAATACAGTTATTTATGTCTGAAATCCTGTCTGTCTCAAATGTGCATTACAAATACAGGTATTTCTGTCTGAAATGTGTATTACAGGTTTTTGTATTCGTCCAGCACTAAGACACCTGGTTCTGCTCACCAAGGTCTTGACTGAAGACCATGAGTAGTTATTTAGCTGAACCAGGAGTCATAGCGCCAGGCCAAAACAACAACAGCCTGCACCCACACAGGCCCTGTTTGGATAACACTGGGGTCTCCTGACATAAACAGCCACAAGCGCTAATGCCGATAACCTGTGTCTTGTCACATCACCAGCGACGCTGAAAGCGACATCATGACAAAAATTAGGAGACGCACACCGTACGTGTGACTGCTCGATCCGAGAGACGTGTGATTCCAGCGCGCCTGTGAGGCAGCGCAGTGAGAGGAAGCAGAGATACAGCCCGTGTGCCTCTCCTCTCCAGAGCAGTGACTCCTCCGAGACGTTCCGTACGGAAAAACTGCCGTTCCTCACAGGGCCCGAGTTACAGACCAGACGTGGAGATGGTCACATTCTCAGACACACTCCACTAATGAGTTTCCTCTACCTCATAAATTATGGTAATTGATTTTTTCCTCTCTAACGCGCCGCGTTTGTTTCCCTCTGCGGCGGCGGGCCAGCGTTAAACACCCTCCTACTGTAGCCGCGCGCCCGTCTGCAGATGTGTCCGAAATTATTCATCGGGGGGGGGGGGGGGGGGGGGGGGGGGCGGTTGAAATGCGTTATTAGGACAGCTGGTGGGACTAACGCTGGGAAACCGTCTGGGAATTAATGTCTGCGTCGCAAGCGGAGAGGAAAGTGAAAGCGGTTTTCGGCAGAAACCGCGGCTGATGTGTTCGCTCCTTGATTGCGCAGTAATGTCAGGAAGAAAATGGCCGCCGTTGAAAGTTTTTGGGCTGTAATTACCAGCGCGGACAGGTCGGTGATGGGTATTCCCGCCAGACAAACAAATCAAAGCTGGCTGTTTGGCAGTGCACTTAACGCGCCTTATCTTCCACTTATCTGAAAGACAACAGGCATTTGTCAGAAAATTTAGACCTCCGTTTCGACTCTTTGTAAGCCCTGAAATGAGAGAAAACAAAAAGTGATTTAGATCACTGACACAAACTCAAAAGCGTTCTGATGCACAGGCTGTCCCAAAAACCGATCACGCCGTTCACAACAAATGCATTTTAAAGTCACTCATGCCATTTGATTGACAAGCCTGTGGGCCTGAAACCTCACAGGTACATGTGTACCCCACCTCTCCACCAGATGAGTAATGGACAGTCATTGTTTTCCATTTAACACACGTGCAATTCAACGTTCTCCCACAGAACTGTGCATTGGCCAAGTAAACAGTCGGCATGGTGATGCAGCATCATCCAGTCAACAGCATCTCTGCTGTCGGCATGGTGATGCAGCATCATCCATTCAACAGCATCTCTACTGTCGGCACGGTGATGCAGCATCACCCAGTCAACAGCATCTTTACTGTCGGCATGGTGATGCAGCATCATCCAGTCAACAGCATCTCTACTGTAGGCATGGTGATGCAGCATCATCCAGTCAACAGCATCTCTACTGTCGGCATGGTGATGCAGCATCACCCAGTCAACAGCATCTCTACTGTAGGCATGGTGATGCAGAGTCACCCAGTCAACAGCATCTCTGCTGTCGGCATGGTGAAGCAGCATCACCCAGTCAACAACAACATACTGTTGGCATGGTAATGCAGCATTAGTTATACTAATTCAATCAACATTTTATTTCCGTTTTTTTCATAAACCTGACGTCTTTCATCAAAGTGTTTAGTTTGACCATTCAGGTATAAAATACTGTTAATTATTCACTTAGAATACAGGGGTATATATAGGGGTAAATACAGTACTAGAAGGGGTAAATCACTGGAAGGGATTAATTGGTTTTCAAGGCCTATATATTTAACTCAGAATTCATAATGGGTGAAGAAACTGCATTACAGAGAAGCTGAAAAGAGGATGAGAACATACACGCATGTGTGCGTACGGCAAATGGTGGTTTCTTTTCGACTGGTTGAATAGATTGAGAGAGGTTATTCAACGGCATAATGAAATTGGATTTTTTTCTTTGCTTTTCTTTTTTGTTTTTAGCTTTAGACATAAATGGGATGAGTTGAAAGTGAAAATCCTGCCGCGTCTCGTTCGGCCTCCTCTGAAATACTTCAGAGGACGGAGAGCGCATGCTTCTCCCCGCGCGCGGCGGCGCCGAAATTGAAAAGGGTGTTGCGTGGTTATCCCGTCACTGTTATTATTGCCTTTTCTATTCAACAGCAGAAAAGGCGCTCCGCAGTTTATTAAAAAAAAAAAAGAAAGAAAAAAAAGAAGAAAAAGAAAGAAAACCAGTGAAATCGCAGGAGGAGCCGCGTGAGAAGAGCAGCGCGGCGGATTACCGTCCGGATAAGTCTGAGGAGCAGCACGGATGAAACGAGCTCCGGTAGCTCCTGGAGGAGCATAACCCACACATCTGAGTACTGGAGGACTGCATAATCCACACATCTGAGTACTGGAGGACTGCATAATCCACACATCTGAGTACTGGAGGACTGCATAACCCACACATCTGAGTACTGGAGGACTGCATAATCCACACATCTGAGTACTGGAGGACTGCATAATCCACACATCTGAGTACTGGAGGACTGCATAATCCACACATCTGAGTACTGGAGGACTGCAGAATCCACACATCTGAGTACTGGAGGACTGCAGAATCCACACATCTGAGTACTGGAGGACTGCATAATCCACACATCTGAGTACTGGAGGACTGCAGAATCCACACATCTGAGTATAATCAGCGGCGCACAAAAGCAGCCTGTGTTCGTCCCTGGGTCCCGCGTCCAGCCACTTGTTCATCACTGCAGGTGCTCTCTTAATTATTCATGTAATCTGGAAGCCCAGGTATTACAGGTACCGGTCTCCGCTGACGACGCCCAGCGCCTCTCTCTCTCTCTCCCGTAATTGCAAAAGCTGGGAGCGGTTTTCATTCCGGGTTTCCGTGGGAATTTGCAGAACGATAACGGAGACGCAACGGCGAGTACCTGAGAGATGCCAAATATGCTGGGTCTTCATTTATACTGCAGTGTGTGCGTGTGTGTGTGTGTGTGTGTGTGTGTGTGTGTGTGCGTGTGTGTGTGTGTGTGTGTGAACGCATGTGTGTGTGTGTATGTGTATGTGTGTGTGTGTGTGTGTGTGTGTGTGTGTGTGTGTGTGTGTGTGTGTGTGTGTGTGCGTGCGTGTGCGTGTGTGTGTGTGTGTGTGTGTGTGTGTGTGTGCATGTGCGTGTGTGCATGTGTGTGTGTGTGTGTGTGTGTGTGCATGCATGCGTGCATGTGTGCAATTTCATTCTGAATACTGATCACAATCGACGCCTCTGTCAGAAATGGTCCGGAGCGTTCTGGTCATTGCTCTACAGAAGGCCGTGTTTCTCGCAGAACAAGCTGAACCAGGTCAAGCGTGGGCCAGACGTGTTTACACGCGGCCAAATCAGGCTGAAATTGAGCTTAATGTTCTTTTTGGGCAGGGGAGTGGGGGGGGGGGGGGGCATAGAAAGGATTTATTCACTTTCCAATGGCTGGTGTGGTGAGTGTCACCGTAGCGAATGCCCCAAATGTGCCCAGAACCCGCTGGGGGCAGCCGGCCGATCCGACCCCCCCTCCGACCCCCCCCCCCCCCCCCCCCCCCCGACCCCCCCACTCAGCTAAAACCGCCCCGCAGTCTGTTCGCCTTTTTAAGAGTTATTCATCCTGCTTAATAACCCTTAATAACCCTGTTCCCTGAGAGAGCAGAAAGGGCTCAGGCAGCCCCGGCCTCTGCTGCAGAGAGGGGCCCCAGAGTTTGAGAAGAGTTGGCTTCAGCAAAGGAAACGGAGATGAGTGACAGGTTCACCAAAGGTTAACGCTCAGAGCCGTGTCATCGCTTGAACAATCCATATCGTCATGGCGCCAATACAACACTCGACATCATTAGAGGTTTGCACCAAGCTTTGTTACATCCTTCCATTCAGTACATTTAAAATAAAAACTCTCCTGGTTCCTAATTCCCTTTTCTTTTCTTTTTTTCACTGCCCATTTATTACATGTTTAAATAGAATATGAAACACATGAAACCAGGATAATGACCTCATTCCTTTATGTGAGAACTACAGGTCCAGAGAGAATGAACCCTTGCATGCTTTTCTGTGAGAAAGTAACCAGCAACAATGATAAATTATTATTAGGACACATACAAGTAAATTAACATTATAGGAAATGTTTTTTCATGGGGCAGCACTTCAACATTAAATTGCAAAAATGACTTATTATCACAGAATTTAGGCAAAAGAGTGTGTGTATAACATGATGTAACCTGACCTTTGGATGCTTTTAATAGTATCTAATATGACATTCATTTATACATGAGCGGATCTCTCTAGAGTGCAATTGCATATCCTAACTCCAAAATGTTACCCTACAGCCATCTGGTAGCTTCCTCAAATTTGGAACAATAATGGCACACTGCCACATGCACTTTAATTAAAAAAAAAAAACATAAACGACTACTGCTAATACTTTGGAATGTCTTCTGTACATAAACTCTGAATTGAGAATTGAGAATAACGGAACCTCAGAAGATCACACTGTAACCTCCTGTTGAATGTTTAATGCATAATGCAGCCCTGTGAAATGTTATAACCCATTTACAGCCATTTAATAATACCACTAAGCACTTAGAAGCCAATTGTGTTGAATCATGTAAAGGAGCTTTATACGAGCAGTTTACTACTTAAAAAAATGTAAACGATACAGAATCTACAATGCCCACCTATAACTAAATATACACCTCCTGAGTTATAGTTACACTCAGATTTATAGCAACTAGATGAGTCCAGACTTGTACTTTTCTAGACAGATTCCAAGTTCACACAGTTCAGTCACATTTATTTAAATGTATGAAATTGCTGTGACTTTGCTGGAAAGTTCGGAAGATATTTCTCATCACTTTAAGGTCTCATCATCGCAGAATTAAATGTCCTTCGTCTCCACGCTTATTTGCATGTTTATTTAATACTTGTGGCGCATAACAAGCCGTCCTGTGACTGTCGCCGCTTAGACAAAGGTCAGCTCTGTCTCCGTGCTGTGGGCCAGGGATTAATGTTTAATGCATTTCTGTTTCATCAGGCTTTGATTACTTCTGTGAAGGTTATTCTTCTCCCCCCCGTATCCCCTTCCTCGCAAATAAGGATTTTTTTTTCCTTCAAAATATAGCAGCCAGAGGGACTCATCTGGATGGGCCCCAGTGTCTGGTTGGGCCCCAGTGTCTGGTATCGGTTAGGCTCAGTTCCAGTGAATGGATGATCCCAAAGGGCTTTTTTTTTAAAGTAAGCAAATGAAAAAAATAATTTCTGTATCCTTTAGAGCCTAAAAATGTAAACAGTAAAATGTAAGTACCAGAGGTTTCATCTCTCAATGCAGTAATGCCACTTCTTCGTGCAGGGAAAGCTACGAGTGGGTTAGATATTCTTACACAGCCAGAAGAATTAGCTCTGAAAAGCCAGGCTTGGGTCACTTCAAAAAAAAAAAAAAAGAAAAAATGTAATGCAGAAGAAATAATAATGAAAAATTTTGAACGACTAAAATAAAACTGGTCTCCACCGTTAGACTGCTGACTTAATTGCAGACAAACCTCGAAGGCCTTTGAATACATCAAAAGCGAGAGGGACAAAAAAAAAAAAAGATACCTTTTAAAAAAAAAGAGATGAAGACTGTCAGTGTGATGAGAAGCTGAGTTCCTGTCTGGCGCAGGCAGGCAGACTGCTGGGTAACAAAAGGGACCGTCCTAATTTCCCTGTTGACTTTGTGCACTAATTTCTGACCTATATTCATACCCACAGCACGGTGACAGGAAACGCTCAGCGGAACGGTGTGGGGGGTGGGGGGGGGGGGGGGGGGGGGGGGGGGGACATGCACACCGCATACGAAAGGAAAACACAAGCGTAATGTTTCAGAAATGCCAAAAACCTTTCAGAATTTCCCAATAACAACATAAGAATTCATAATGATGAGAACAGGCCATTCAGCCCATCTACAGTAAGCTTTCCCTGCCACAGACTATAGAGTATCAGTCACTGCGTCTGTTCCACACATTGACAACTCTCTTTGAAAGAAATACTGACTGGCATTCATGCAGAGTTTTACTTTAGCACCATCTACACCCAGCGCCTGCTTGTTCTCTGACAGAAGTGCGGATATTGTTAGGAGTTTCTTTTTTTCTTTCCCTCAAATCAAAAAAAAAAAAAACATTCAGAACAGAACAAGTGCAACAACCCCGCCTCTGTTCGTCTGGATATTTTGTGTGTTGACGCACGGGGCTTATAGGTGTGGCCTTCTCTAAACCAGCACCTTCCTTTGATGTTTGGGCAATTCCGTCAGCCTTCAAAGCCAGGTGGTTTCAAACTACATAACTTATCAGGAGATGAAACAAAGAAAGAAAACTTTTACTTGCGCATTAAAGCCGAACGCATCCTTTCGCCACCACCTTGTTCCTCTCCCCCTGTTCACACCTGGTTCCTCAGGTAACACCTTCACACGTCAGCGTGATGCAGGTGTGTCACCCAAAGCCAGTTTTGCATCAGGAAGAAGTCATAGAACAGAACAGGAAGTACATTTCCCGGGTCTGTGGTAGCGTGTATCTCTGTCTCTTGTGCATCTTTGATTTATGGCGGTTGGCATGGTGTGGCGGTGGAGTCTGCCCTAGAGTCTGCCGATGAGATAAAGCAAGACTTCTCTCTGCCTTCCTTTCTTCTTCCCACTTTATTCTCTTCTTTCTGCGAACCTCTCTTACTAAAAAAAATCTCTTTATAACATAAGCACTTGATAACTAAAGTCTAGGAGTCTGATCATTACAACAGTCTTTGGATGCGGGGCATTTTCTGAAATTCAAGGTTACTTAACTTAAAATAAATTTGACATCTCCAGCCCAACCTGAATTTGGAAAGGCAAATCTACTAACTATGAACAGCTGCTTCTATTCACTCCACAGTCACAAGCCTTGCACACACACAGTGGTGGTGGAGGAGACTCAATCATACACGTGCACAGAGAGCAAGTCACAAGTGCCCGGATGGCCAGCAGGGGGGCACTCTAGCAATGAACACTGCTATCTCCGACACAGTAGAACTAAGCACTGCACGTTACAACCAGCTGCAACAGATTGTGTACCTAAAGTGCACCAAACCATTTGTGTACATAAAGTGTAGCCCAAACAAATAAAAAAAAAAATAAAAAATCTATTGATAATGTATGACATTTATGAAACTTATGACAGCTACTTACTTTTGTCAGTTGCCTATCCTGTACTTTTCATGTTTAAAAGAAGAACCCAAAGGTTCAGAATCAAACAAATCAACAAAGCACAAGCACTACAAATCCCACAAGCTTTTAAAGATATTTTTACATTGACAATAAAAACATTTCATTGTGCAGCATTACTGACAAATTTTCAACCTGTTAGTATAAAAGCAGATAGAAATTTCTCATTTCAGTCCACCACACATTTTCCATTTAATCACCATTTGTTAATACAATGGTGATTAAATGGAGACTCACAATGTTTTGGTATTTAAAAAAAAAACAATTTTTTCTTATAATATTAACAGGAGAAGAGTTAATTTGATTAAGGCTGGACTCATTGCTGTGGGTGACTTCGTTAAACACTGGCATACTGTTCTCTCAGATGTTTTTTTCTGATGATGTGCTCACCGGAGGTACCCATAATGCATTGTGTCCGAGATCAGAAAGACCGGGCCCTGGGTTAATTCCATTACCCACAATCCCGCACGCGAACCGTCCTTCCCGCGGCTTTCATGTCCGCCGTCTTCCCGCATTACCCCCCCCCCCCCCCCCCCCCCCTGCTGTGCAGAGAGGGCCCGGCGCCGCTGAGCCCCCCCCCCCCCCCCCCCCCCCTTGTTCGCATTATAATTAGCGTGACATTGCTAACACGCGTGTTCCCGCGCGCGGCGAAGCTCCGGAGCGGTTTGCGGCGCTCTCTCTCTCTCTCTCTCTCTCCTCTCTCTCTCTCTCTCTCTCTCTCTCTCTCTCTCTCTCTCTCTCTATTCGGTCATCACTCAGCCTCATTACCACGCCGACGCCATCTGTTCGATCCCGCCGACGAGGAGCGGAACGGAAGACCGCGCGCGCTGGACACACGCTTAGCGCGTTCACGTCTTCCACACGCATTCCTGACAGTATCGCATTCGTTTCGTCTCGTCAAACACAAGCGGGCCAAAAAGACACACACAATAAATATCAATCCCATGTTAATTCAGCTCTTAAAAGAGCACTCTCCTGAAGTAAAATCTATTCTAACGAACACTGGATATTTCAATGTGTATTATAGTATTTGTTTAAAAAAAGAAAAAAAGCAGATTTTTTTTTACCCATGATTTGAGTTACTGCACTGGTTATCAGAAACCCTTTAAAGCTGTGCATGCATTGCATGTCAGAGTCAAGGTCTTTTGTTGTGATCATGTGACCTAGCCCCTGACTTGCCAACCACGGTGAAAGGCTCCCTCGCCCACGTCATACTGACTGATCTGTAATATACACGGAAATTACCCAAATTAGGACTAAGCTGAGAATAAATTTGACGCAGCTCTCCAGATGAGGCAGACGAGAGCAATTGAGGGTTTTGTAAAGAGCAGGGTTTTGAAAGAAATGATTCAGGAGCTGCAGGAGGAGCAGGAGGAGCTGCAGGAGGGGGCAGGAGGAGCAGGAGATCACCAATCGAAAACAGACATCAGAATGAACTGGAAGGACGCAACTGGCACACGCAGATCTTCCTGGGGAAGAGCAAAACCCCGGGTGGCTTTAAAACAAATGGAAAGAGTGACAGATTTAACAAGTCAGAGAAGGGGCATGAGCTTGTGGGGTATGTGGGTTCTGGGGGATGTGGGTTCTACGAAATGTGGGTTCTGGGAGTGATGTGGGTCTTTAAACCCCACCAGGCCAAATGGGTTTTTTCTTTTCTTAAATATTTATTTACACGAGTTTAATTAGATCAGAACCCACATACATGTCCTCAGTACAGTAGCTACATGCAACAGACAAAAACAAAGGCACTGGGTCAGTCACACGAGCAGTCTGTCACCCGCAGCCTCTCCTCAAATGTCGAAGCCAAACGTAAACACGGCTGTAGGTCAGACGCGCGTTTTCCCAAAGCCAGCGATGCTGAAAGCCTCGGGCGGGACAGGTTAAGCGCGGCTCACGTCAGCTGTCTCGCCCCCCCCCCCCCCCCCAGACCCCCCCCCCCCCGCCACGCCGCCCCGCGCAGTCGCTCGAACGCACTGCGTAGCAAGTCTTGTTTCACCGCCGTGCGGAGGAGAGAAAAACTGTTCCGGAATCTGACGCGGGACGCAGCCGGCAGGAAGACCGCGGCGACAGGGGGGGGGGGAGGGGGGGGGGGGGGGCGAAACAGATGCCGCTTTTACGACGCGCTCCCTTAAAATAGGAGCTCCCGAAATTTTCACGCGGCGCTCCAACGGGTTTCTGCGGCGTGTTTTCGGGGCGCGCCAGCTGACGCTCGGAACAGGACGGAACGCCGCGCGCACACGCAGAACCACCGGCAGCCATAAAACACACCTGTCTGAGCGGCGAGGGCCGTCTGGGGAGACGCCCGCTTCCTGATCCTGTCTCCCGGGGAAAACGCGTTCGCCGCGAACGACAAAATGACGGATGGCGCCAGAAAGTTTCAGAATTGTTTCGGATAAATTACGGAGCTTTTTTTTCCCTTTTTGTTTTATGCTAATAGCGCAGTCCCCGAAGAGCGTTACTGTGATTTATCATGAGCACTAAGTGTGAAAATAAACACGAGGAGCTGAAATAAAATGCGCAGCAACAGTTATTGATTTGATAAAAATGTACAGGATCAAGTCGAATGACTGTTTTATGGAACTTGGAGAGAATTAATCAAACTCAAGCAATGCACAGACTAAAAATATCTATATAAAATATCTCAAATATTAAAATATGATATTGGATTTATGAGCTGTGACAAAAAGAGAGAAGCTACAGGGTAAGATAAGCTGTAAGTGGGGGATGACTGAGACTATCTGGGGGAAGACTGACAGCCTCTCTGGATAATGACTGGGACTATCTGCAGGAAGACTGACACCTTCTCTGGATAATGACTGGGACCCTATCTGGATAATGACTGAGACTATCTGCGGGAAGACTGACACCCTCTCTGGATAATGACTGGGACTATCTGCAGGAAGACTGACACCTTCTCTGGATAATGACTGGGACCCTATCTGGATAATGACTGAGACTATCTGGGGGAAGACTGACAGCCTCTCTGGATAATGACTGACACCCTCTCTGGATAATGACTGAGACTATCTGCGGGAAGACTGACACCCTCTCTGGATAATGACTGGGACCCTATCTGGATAATGACTGAGACTATCTGGGGGAAGACTGACAGCCTCTCTGGATAATGACTGACACCCTCTCTGGATAATGACTGAGACTATCTGCGGGAAGACTGACACCCTCTCTGGATAATGACTGGGACTATCTGCAGGAAGACTGACACCTTCTCTGGATAATGACTGGGACTATCTGTGGGAAGACTGACACCCTCTCTGGATAATGACTGGGACTATCTGGGGGAAGACTGACACCCTCTCTGGATAATGACTGGGACTATCTGCAGGAAGACTGACACCTTCTCTGGATAATGACTGGGACTATCTGTGGGAAGACTGACACCCTCTCTGGATAATGACTGGGACTATCTGTGGGAAGACTGACACCCTCTCTGGATAATGACTGGGACTAAATGCGGGAAGACTGAGACTATCTGCGGGAAGACTGACACCCCCTAGGTAGAGCGGAACCATCAGGGGTTTTTTTGGGCTAGGCTTTCCTCAGAGGCAGCATCGGCCCTGCAAATCCTGCACAGCGCCTTGGAGGGAAACAGCCGTGCATTCTGGGGCTGTCACAACACACCCCCCCCCCCCACCTCCACCCCCTACACCCCCCCACCCCTGCCCTCCTCCCCCAATCCTGTGGGGAGATCTAATCCCGGCACGATTTGTTCAGAATGCATAAAAACGGGATTTGTCTGTTTTAAAGGGGGGGAGGGGGGGCCGGGGCCAGGGCCGGGGTGGGGGGGGGTGGCTGATGCTTTCTGAATCCGTCTTCCATTTACAGCCCACCCCCCACCCCCTCCCCACTGTTCTGCCACATTGCCGGCTTAGCACCCATATTTGGAGAATGGGAAGGAAATGTGAGGTACCTGTGGGAGAGGGCCGCAGCTCTCCGTGTGGAGGATTACTCCAGGAGCGACAAAGCATCGCCGCAAGCCTCCGAACCTGAGGGTTAGCGGGAAGCTCACAGAAACGGGCCCAAACCGTCAGTTCCCCACTGAACACGATCAACAACAAAAAAAGCCTGTAAAAGTGACTTTTATTTTGAAAATGCAAACTTTTTTTTAATAAATGAATTTTTTTATTTTATTATTTTGCCAAACTGTTTCCGAATGGAAAAACCAGCACTTCTGAGATAAGGACCCTTAGGATTCCCCGCTGGTTGAATTTCGGGTCACTGTTAGAAATTCTCCTCCACTTGAATACCAGCCTAAACCGTGGAATTACCCAAGAGGGGAGATAACCAGCACTGCGGCGGGATTTTCACACAGTGCAGGCCGGCCAGAGAATATGTCTGCCCGTACTTCTAAAGGAAACCGAGCCACAGCTTGTCTTTACGTGCTAATCCAACTCTGGCAGTTTACAAATGTCAAATTGGGAACAGATTTGCCCAATCAGAGCAAATGTGAGTTAATTTACCACTAAACATTCCACCCTGCATGTGTATGCAACAGCAGCTGCCACTTAGAGGCAAATGCAGTCATGCAGGGCAATACCTACTGTATTGGCCCAAGCATTACCCGGAGATGGGGGCATTTCAGTCTGCCAGGGACTCATTGCACAGCAGTGCCCCTGCTGGTCATTAGGGTAGCTACAGTTCACCCGTTTGAGCTACACATGAAGACCCTTCTTTACACTTGTGTCTGTGTGAGCCCAGTGTGTGGACCGAGATGTGGAAGAAAGCAGGGATGGCATCATGTGCGTCGGAGGAGAGTGCACGCTCATCTTCAACCCAATTTCAACCCAACTTCAACCCATCTTCAACCCAATTTCAACCCAACTTCAGCCCAACGTCAACCCATCTTCAACCCATCTTAAACCAAACTTCTACCCATCTTCAACCCATTTTAAACCAAACTTTTATCCATCTTCAACCCAACTCCAAACCAACTTCTACCCATCTTCAACCCAACTTCAACCCATCTTCAACCCATCTTCAACCCATTTTAAACCAGACTTTTATCCATTTTCAACCCAAATCCAACCCATCTTCAACCCAACTTCAACCCATCTTCAACCCAACCCTTGACAGCAGCTGGGTGTGACAAGCATCACGGCGTGAGCAGGACTGAGAGAAAATAAAGGCAGTGAAAAAAAGAAAAGAGGGAGGAGAAATGAGGGACTTAATTTGTGTGTTGTTTTGTTGAAAATGGTATGCGAATGTAGACACATGAAATGCAAATAAAAAACATATACTCATTAAAACAACACTATTGCATGTGTGATGAAAGGAGTAAAGAAAAGTACAAAAAAAAAACCTAAAAATAAAGAATGATGTATAGTTGGGGAGAGTGAACTGAGGGAGAGTTTTACGATTCGGGGAAAGGGAGAGAGGAGGAGGACCTAAATCACACACATTACTCAGAGAATTCCCTCGCTTCATGCTTCCGAGGTGTTCATTTCGTGACAGATTACATCTCGGAAAGTTCAGCACCGCAGCCAGAGAAGTGGTGAGAAGACTGGTCCAGGCTCTGGGAGCTTTGTTGGACCTGTTTGGATCCAGGAGCTTACATCGTTCAAAACACCAACTGTCGGAGCTTGCACTGTTCAAAACTCCAAAGGGCACAGTCTACATCAATCGAAACTCCAAAGGGCGGAGCTTACATAGCTCACACTCCAAAAGGGCGGAGCCTACATCATCAGAACTCCAAAGGGCAGAGCCTACATGATTCAAAACTTCAAAGGGCAGAGCTTGCATAGCTCAAACTCCAAAAGGGCGGAGCCTGCATCATCAAAACTCCAAAGGGCGGAGCCTACATGATTCAAAACTCCAAAAGTCAGAACTTACATTAGTCAGAACTCCAAAACTCCAAACTCTGAAGGATGGTTTGAACTCCGCAGAGTGGAACTCACAGTGTTTCACACACAAAATGGTGGAATCCACAGGGTTCCGAATTCTAAACTGCTTGGGCTGCAGAGTTCCGGGCTTCACACAGGGAAAACGCAGCGGGTGGTTCAGTGGAGAGAAAGTGCTTGCGTTTCCACAGAGAGAGGGTTTTTTTTCTACAGTGTCTTCTATTCCATGTACCATATGTACCACTTAACACTTAAAGGGATATTTCACTTCATTACAACACAAATACTTCTGCGGGGCACACCCCATTGCACGTGCGTAACGTGAATACTAGCGACATCAGCTGTCCCTGTTTTCCACTAACGGCAGCACCGTTCCTCCCGGTTTTCCAGTTCCCATCCCCATCGCGACCCCCTACCCCCCCCCCCATCCCCCCCCCAATCCCCTCAAAATTTATCATTTTAAAACACAGACTAACTACACAGGATAATAAGTCAATAAAAAATGCTGCTGCTCAGCGCCCTCTTATATCGCCGATGAACCTTTATTTATCATTTATTTAATTTTTTTTCTTCTCTCCACAGGTGTGAATGCACCCCAATATTTATTGTTTTTTTTTTCATGTTTCATTTTCTGTTCTTTCTGCCACTTTTGAAAAATGGGTTTGGGGGCTTTTGGGTTTACTGAAAACTCACAGAACACTAAACAAACAAACAAACAAGGTTTATGGGGGACTATGGGATTGCACTCAAACCATAAATGGCACTGATCTGTTCCCATGGAGGCGATATAACAGCTGGTTTTATATCAGGGAAAATATACTGCATACCACCCTGGCCTAGAATTTTATAAATCTCCTCCTAGACCTTGCTGGGTATAAACACCGCAGTTACATTAATTGGTTCTTTGGACGTGGTTCTCTGAAATGTATTCAAACTTTCATTTTTGTTTGAACTTATAGGCTTGAAAAATACACACCGCAGAATTCTGCTTAAACAGGTGAAGTGACAGCAGCTCGGCCATGAAACTAAACAAAATATAGAGTTAAAGTCCAAGACTTTTTTTTTCTGTGAAAAGCTATAAGGTCTCTATTTCATCCTGGCTAAGATGTATTAAAGGAATTTAACCTTTTCACAAAAGATTGCCTCGGACTTTAACTGTATATTTCTCCCTTAATTTACGACCAGGCTACTTTGACTCTACTTAAGGTGAAGTCTGTTTGATTTACAAGTCTACAGAACTACATCTTACACAGTGTAACTTCCTGCTTTTACCATAAACCCTGCAGGAGGGGAAAAAAATGGAATTTCTCATTTGTTTGCTGTAATGCTTTTTCAGTTACATCCATATTTTATAAATACCCTCAGACAGTGTCATGTGATCTAATGGCAGCAGGTCACATGATGGCTGCAGGTCACATGATGTGAAACCTATTGCCTTAAGGTGACAGGTGAGTGTTTATTCTCTTTCGCAATTGGTTGATGTCAATTTACATTCAGTTCAATGGGAACCAAGAAAATGCAACCATGTTAAGAGCATACAATATGCTAATAATGAGTATTTTCCATGACAAATAAATGACTCACAGAAGTTTGTTGTTCATGCCGTTACGTTACATCAAATTTCAATCACTTGGCAGAAGTGCTTACTCAGAGTGAGCTACAAAAGTAGAGACCAGGAGTGTTCATCATATCAAAACTGTGATATTACCAAGAAGCACAACAGGCCCATATATATACCTTATAATCAATATGTGTAGCCAAACAAACCAACAATTATTTTAAACTAAAGTAGATACCACTACAAAGTTAACCTCTCTTTACACGACTATACGTAAAGCATGATCCCAAAAAACTAAATCCAACAGGGGTCTGGCCGTTTTGTAGGGTCTAATTATATCTTTTGAAGATATAACAGAGCAGTCCCTTCAGCTGCTCGATGAGTTAGCACAAAAGGTTCGGACTTCGCTGTGAGCCGAGATCAGCAGCAAAACAAGCTGCCCTATTAATCAGACTCCTGAACCTTTCCCCAAAATACACGAGACCGTCTCATTCGTAATCGCAAACGCGCGCAATTACACGCCGCTGCAGTAA
>CM045887.1:64289285-64346785 GCA_025169545.1 Anguilla japonica
TACATTACATTACAGGCATTTAGCAGACGCTCTTATCCAGAGCGACTTACACAACTTTTTTACATAGCATTTTACATTGTATCCATTTATACAGCTGGATATATACTGAAGCAATATCGGTTAAGTACCTTGCTCAAGGGTACAACGGCAGTGTCCTACCTGGGAATCGAACCTGCGACCTTTCGGTTACAAGCCCAGTTCCTTACCCACTGTGCTACACTCCGTTCCCACTCATCACTGTAAAGCACTTTGCGCATATAAAAAATTAATTAATTAATTAATTAATTAATTCATTCATTCATTCATTCATTCATTCAGCCGCAGGGTATGAAGCATGATGCTATGATGATGTGGTTGCTTTTGCGCACTGCTTAAGGGGGGGGGGGTTGGGGGGGGGCGGTGTAAAGTGCTGCATCACTGAGCTGAGACCACACAGTTAAAGGCTTGGTGCTCATTTTACTCTAATAGAGTTTTAATGATTTCAACAGGGATCAACTGTGCTCAGAGTAGAATGCCTTCTATCAGAGTAAAAAACACTCAGACCATGTAAAATATGCTATATCAGACCAAGATGCACTACAATAGAGTAAAATACACTACATCAGTGTAAAACATACTCTATCAGAATTCAATGCATTCTGTCAAATACAGAGTAAAATACAGTCTATTCTTTACAGTTGATGTGATTCTGAATGTTTTTACTGCATAAAGTACTACCCACTTTTACCTGCATCGTTGCAACTTTTACCACCATCATCGCAACTTTCACCACCATCATCACAACTTTTACCAACATCATCGCAACTTTTACCAGCATCATCACAACTTTTACCAGCATCATCACAACTTTTACCAGCATCATGTCAACTTTTACCAACATCATCACAACTTTTACCAACATCATCACAACTTTTACCAACATCATCACAAACCTTTGGGAAAAACAGCCCCAGACCAAGGGGTGTCCAGATACTTTTGGTCATACAGTGTCGCTGGGCATGTCCCCCTGCCCTCTGCAGCCCCCAGGCGGGTACGATGGGCTCATGGAGGGTTCAACAGGCTGACGTCTCCAAGAGGGCCAGGCCAAGCCTAGGCCAAAACACAGGTGCTAAAGGCTCAGGGGATCATCAGCCCCATGTTGTTTTTTTATACATGGAAAGTCCCCTCTCTCTCTCTGAACATCTCAAGTTGATGCCTCTCTAAATTAATGAAGGGACGTGACCAAGTGCAGCACAGTTTCGATGGACAGACCAGAAGAGGTTAAGAGAAAAGGGAAAGCAAAGGATGGTGGAAGGGCAGGAGCTCTAACAAGACGAGTCTATAATATTAGCAGACAAACCAGATTGTTAAGACCACTTACGCTGAGATTGATAAGTCCCTTTAAGGGAAAGGGTGCTAATGGTGCTAATGCCGACAGGTGTTCTGAACTCCAGCGGAGACGTTTCCGCGAACAAATGGCGGCTGCCGTCGAAGCCGGTCGCCCCGGGATAAACCCCGAGCCTTTTAACGGAACGTGTGAAATTAATGCACTAAATCACCATCAGGGGCGATCGCGGACCGGCGGGAGCAGGGACAGCACATGGCACCCCTAACCCCCCCCCCCCCCCCCCCGTCCACAGACACCACCCCCCACCCCCCAACCCCCCTCCCCCTCCACAGACACTCCCCCCCCACCCCCCAACCCCCAACCCCCCCCCCCCCCCTCCACAGACACCACCCCCCCTCCACCCCCCCCGTCCACAGACACCACCCCCAAACCCCCACCCCCCCCCCCCCCCTACAGACACCACCCCCCCCCCCCCCCATCCACAGACACCACCCCCCCCAACCCCCAACCCCCCCCCCCCAGACACCACCCCCCCCCCCCCCCCCCCCGTCCACAGACACCACCACCCCCCCCCCCCCCCCGTCCACAGACACCACCCCCAAACCCCAACCCCCCCCCCCCCCCCCTACAGACCACCACCCCCACAACCCCCCCCATCCACAGACACCACCCCCTCCCCCCCCCGCCCAGAGCACATAATGCATCGCCCAACATCTTCATCAGCTCCGACCCCCTCTCCTGTGGAAGCTTAATCTCCGCACCCAACACCGGACACGTCTGAAAGGCTCTTTAGCCGACGACTATAATGCAGCCCATGGCTCCCAAATCCCCAGAATAAACGCATGCAGGATGCAAACCAGCCTCTGCAGGAGCCGGGCTCGTTTCTAATTAAACTGTGAGTGATGTCTAAAGGTTACACCGGGGGAAAGGAAAAAAGTTCTGACGGCAGAAAGTTCTGTGTCTTTTATCTTCCGAGCGGACGGGACTCAAGGCTCGCTGTCCTGCGTCTAAGTCCCAGTTCAGATCAAAACTCCAGCACCAGGCTTTAAGAAGGTGAGTTCTCATTTCCAGACAGAACTTTGACGAATAAAGACTGCAGTAAATGGTCCATATAACAACGACAAACAGAAAATGACGGTTTCCATGAGAACCGATTATGAACGGGATGAGTGGACCCACCTCGTCTGACTCTGAACTTAGTCTTGTGCGACTCTTACATCACAGACCAAAGCAGCAGGAGGCCATTCTCACACTCTGAGCAAAGTTTCTTCAGTTCTAAAACAGTTTTGTCTGCAGCTGCAGGTTTGTTCTGAGCTGGGCTTCATACAGACTTAAAACTGTGAGTTTGCAGGACTCACAAAGAAAGAGGTTACCCCCACGAGCAACCAATAGCAGGGCCCTATCCTCCACGAGCAACCAATAGCATGGCCCTATCCTCCACAAGCAACCAATAGCATGGCCCTACCCTCCACAAGGAACCAATAGCATGGCCCCATCCTCCACAAGGAACCAATACCAGGGCCCTATCCTCCACGAGCGACCAATAGCAGGGCCTTATCCTCCACACGGGGAGCAATAGCAGGGCCCTATCCTCCACGAGCGACCAATAGCATGGCCCTATCCTCCACGAGCAACCAATAGCATGGCCCTATCCTCCACGAGCGACCAATAGCAGGGCCCTACCCTCCACGAGCGACCAATAACATGGCCCTATCCTCCACAAGGGACCAATAGTAGGGCCCTACCCTCCACAAGGAACCAATAGCAGGGCCCCAACCTCCACAGGCGACCAATAGCAGGGCCCCTATTTGAGACACACACAGTTCCATCACAAGTCAATAAGTGCGGAGGCAGTGAAGCAGCATGGCTATGGGAACTGGGCCCAGCACAGAGAGGTTGCAGGATTAAATCCCAGGTGTGGCAAAGGTACACACCAGGAGGGCAGTCCCATTGTGGCATTTCAGACCAGCTTCTTCCTCTGTAAATGATTTGATTAGCCTAATGGCTGACCTGGGGTTTGGCTGCAGATCAGCCCGTGTATCTTTGGTGAAAATGTTTTACCGCAGTAAAGCGGTACAGCAGTGAACCAGCGTGGATGTAAAACAGAATAAGTGGTTGGGACTGGGACAGGAAACACACCAGCCCCCCCCCCCCCCCCCCCCCCCCCCCCCCAGGCCTGGAGCCGTACCACCCCAGCTTTTTTTTTTTAGAGGGGGGGGGGGGGGGTGTTGTGTTTGATATACAGCAAGAGGCTGAAGGGGAGCTCCTAGACATAAATCAGGTGAAAGCTTTTTTGGAAACCTCACCCGATACCCACCCATACACACGCACACACAACGCGCTCGCATGCACATACTCTCTCTCACACACTCACACACACACACACACAGAAGAAGAAAGCTCCTTATAAAAAAAAAAAAAAAACCTCTTTTTTTTTTACTCCTTTCAAACGGCTTGTGCTGAGAGCAGGATGGCGGATGCTGTGTGTGGGAGGCGGTTGGAAGGCGGGAGACTAACCAAATTTGAGCGGTTCAGAGCGTGAATGAACCTTTCCTCCGGAGGACCGCGCTACTTTCTCAGTCCCGAGACAAGCAAGCGACGAGGAACTGGAGCCCGAGCGGCTGCATATCAAAAGCGCCGGGAGGAAGTCCCCAGTCGCGCTGAGAGAGAAGACTTCCTGCTCCGCTCTCTGGAAACAGCTCGATAAGGCCCGCCGATCAATAAAAGCACTTCTTTCCTTTTTTTTCCTCACCCTGGAAGCCCGGGATGCCCAGCCAATCGACTGCAGGTGCACCCGCTCGGTTACGAACGCTCAAAACGCCACGCGCTCAAAATGCGGGACGCTCCATGAATGCTGAACATTTTCCGAACTAAAACTTATTCTGAGTTCAGTTTTTTTCCGCTTTCGTGAGCTTCCTGGTTCGGCGTCCGACGAGCGGGCCAGGAGTGGAAACGGAACTTAATTCCCGTTTCTAACCCAACAGCTACGTCAGATCTGTTTTGTTTTTGCGATGTTTGGCAATTTATTAATTGGGAAGCTTGGTTGAGGCTCAAAACCTTGCCAGGAGTGCCCAATCCTGTTCCTGGAGACGTACCATCCCTTGCCCCCCCCCCCCCCCCCCCCCCCCCCAACTCCACTACAGCCTTTTCACGGAGTGCATGGGTCCCTGGACTGTGGCTCAACCTCTCTCTACTCCTGCCTCCATTTTGGCTCTCTCTCTTGAGGTAATGAGTTAATGAAACCGCACTACAGCAGTGAGAGCCAAAATGGCGGGGCAGGGTCTCAGATCTTCACATTGAGCGAGACCCTTGTCCCCATATTTGCTGAAAGTGAAAGTAAAGTTCAAACACCAGAAAACAAGACATCCAACGACTGAAATAACTGTAATAAAAGAGAAAAGATTGTTGGGAGCACTGCAGAGTCAGCAGTGGAGGGGGGGGGGGGGACAAAACAAAAATGTGCTCTTTGGAAAATGTGGTTCTTTAGATGAGATGTGAAATAAATAAGCTGAAGAATCAGGCAGAGTGCACCTGGAATATGCAGAGGTGTAGAAACTCGAATATGAAAAGGGATAAACATACATTTTTTGTATAAAAAAGGGAGTCAAGAAGTGTGAAAAATGGCTCTGGATAATATATGGTGGCCAAAGTATTTTCAGTCTGCGTGAAGTGTTTCTCATGTTCACAGATTTTAATGGTCCGAGCAGTCAGTTATTTCAGAATCGATTCAACATGGCTACTTTTTCACTTTTTATTGAAGAGGAAGTGAGGCAAAGGCTTCACACGCTGTTACAGAAACTAAGGTCCGCTAGGAGTCTGTTTTTACTCCCAGTACAAGGAGTTTGTTACACTTTGCACTTTGAGTTGCTTTTTGCATGAAAGGTGCAATATAAATAAAAATAAACTTGAAACTTGTTACAGAAACTAAGATCAGCTGGGAGTCTGGTACTAGAGGCGACCTGCCACGGTCTCCTTCTGAACACACATTCAGTTTCAGTCCTAGGAGGGTACGTTTGAGACGCTGTATAAATCCAGTCTTATTAGAATAAAGTTCCAGCTCCGCCTGTCAAAGACTCTGGCTGATGATTTACGGCACGCTGTGGTTCGGGCGTTCATTACGCGCGAGGATTCTGGCCCCCGCACCAAAAACACGAAAAACCAGCCAAAAAAAAAAAACAACACTTCTCCTTTTCTGAGAAAAATCGCTCTGTCCGAGACAAACTGCGGAAATAAAACTGCCGGAGAGGAACTGCAAAGGGCCCGACAGGACGCAGCAATCAAGCGCGCTGCCATCTCATCTTTACAAATAACATCCGCGGCAGCCGCCCGGTGCATCACGTCCCGGGCGGAAGACAATGGACAAGAAAGCGGGATAAAACGGGTTATTGACCGGGTGAAATATGAGGCAAACGGCACGGCAATCAGAGGACTGATGAAGAAGGGAAAAAAAAAGAGCACACGGCCAAAAGGCTCAGTGGGAGTTCTGGAGGCGGGTAATACTGTTGGTGAGGAGAGGAAGTGGGCCAGGTCTGCCATAGTGTCATAAACAGAACAGGAAGGGGAGGAGCCAAGGATATTACCCCGATGCACAGGCTGTGTTCAATGCAGTAACTCCAAAGCAGTGGTACAGTCATCAGCTGATTTCCAGACCGCAGACAGGTGAGAGCAGTACACCTGAAGCCTCACCTTGCCAAACAGCACACACTCCAGATAGAAAAAAGAACCCTTTGAATGCTAATGATGTTCGGACCCAGAAGGGTCTTGCCTTTTAGGGTTTAAAAAAACCAACGGATGTCAGATCTCCAGGAATGAGGGGATGCTGTGATCTTACTCAAGCGCACAGGTGCAGCCAGGTCCAGTCCCCCTGGCCTCCATGAAAGGGTTGTGTGGGTAAATGTTTCAGGGGATCCACTGCACGCGCTCAGTCTGTGCGTTCTGTCACAACACCTCTGTCTCACATTCAACACCCCGGCCTACTGCAGACTGACTTACTCCCTTCTGCAGCTGGAAAAGCAGCTCCTTAAGTGTCATTGCTCAAGGCTGCAGTGGCAGTGCCCCTCCTGGGAATCAAACCTGCAACCTCTACGGTGTTAAACTATTGTACTGCACTCCCTTTAGCTTGTCTCCACGGTGAAACGGTGCTTCTGAATGATTGGGTGTCTGATTCTGTGTCGGCCAGTCACAGGCAGGGGAGGGGTCAGCATTAGCTCCGCCCCCTCTTGCGGTTTTGACCTTGGCCTTGAGAAACCACCAGCACCCCCCACCCCACCCCCACCCCCCTCTAATTTTCAGCCCCCACCGCGTCTCCTCCAACCTTAACAACCTCGGTAATGAGGGAACGCATCTCGCACACACAGGACCTGTTTACACGCTGTGTTAGGCACACCTCCAGCTACTGAGCATTCAGGGCCAAAGCCACACACACACACACACACGCACACACGCAGGCACACACACACACACACACACACACACACACACACACACACACACACACACACACACACACACACACACACACACACACACACACACATAAACATACGCACACATACACACACACACACACATACACACACACATAACACACACATACACACACACACACACACACACACACACACACACACACACACGCAGGCAGACACACACACATAAACATATGCACACATACACACACACACACACACGCAGGCAGACACACACACATAAACATACGCACACATAACACACACACACACACACACACACACACACACACACACACACGCAGGCAGACACACACACATAAACATACGCACACATACACACACACACACACACACACACACACGCAGGCAGACACACACACATAAACATACGCATACACACACATGCACACACACATAAACATACGCACACATACACACACACACACACACACACACGCAGGCAGACACACACACACACATAAACATACGCACACATAAACATACGCACACATACACACACACACACACACACACACACGCAGGCAGACACACACACACACACATAAACATACGCACACATAAACATACGCACACATACACACACACACACACACACGCAGGCAGACACACACACATAAACATACGCACACATACACACACACACACACATACACACTCACAGGCGCACACACACACACATTGTACTCACGCACACATACACATGCAGATACACACGCACACACACACTCACATGCACACACAAACACACACACTGTGAGTGTGTGCTGAGAACAGTTTCCTTTTACACATTCACTCTATTTTTTTTGCACTTATTTAAAATAAATAAAACTAATGATGCGCTGTTATTAGAATATATGTTTGACGTACTGAGACATGGCAATGAGAGACTAAGAGCATGAGGTCGCCCCCTAGAGGTGGCCTTTGGATACACAGGCTGAATTTGATGACACAGATCATCACCACAGATTAAAACAGGACTCATCAGCTCTAGTGTTCCTTCCATCCTCTCTGCTTCTTAACTACAGGAGATGAGGTTCTGGGTGACTTTTCAGGGCTACATCACGGTACAGAATTTCCGTCACCACATCCTTGTGCTTGGTCACATGACAACTTTCGGAATTTTCAGAGGAAACACAAAATTGGACATTTTAATGCTTCAGCAGTAGAGAGACGGAACCCACAGGCTCAGGAACACAGAGCGGAGTGTAGAGTCTGCAGACTGTCACAGGGAACACAGAGCACAGTCTGCAGAGTCTGTCACAGGCTCAGGAACACAGAGCGGAGTGCATGCAGTGAGTCTGCAGAGTCTGTCACAGGCTCAGGAACACAGAGCGGAGTGTGCTGCAGAGTCTGTCACAGGCTCAGGAACACAGAGCAGAGTGCATGCAAGTTTGCAGAGTCTGTCACAGGCTCAGGAACACAGAGCGGAGTGCATGCAGTGAGTCTGCAGAGTCTGTCACAGGCTCAGGAACACAGAGCGGAGTGCATGCAGCGAGTCTGCAGAGTCTGTCACAGGCTCAGGAACACAGAGCGGAGTGCATGCAGTGAGTCTGCAGAGTCTGTGCTCTCGCGGACTGAAGAAGAAATGCTCGCGGACACTCGAGCAGTCCTGCCACCCCATTGGCTCCCCGCGGGTTCCGCCACACAAAGGGAATCCCTTTCAGGGTAACGGCTCGAGGCACAGCCTGGATTCAAGCCCCGTGGCACCCATCCTGCACAGTCAACAGCCTGTCAATCATTCAGTTTGTCACTTCAGCACCCCCTCACACCTTCTACACGACAACTTCCAAATCCCTCCTGGCTCCCTGGCCCACTGGCTATTGGAGTTGTTGCCTCTGCTCGGTTTTGCATAATTGCTAACATTGCTAGCTTACAGAATGTGTGTGTGTGGTGTGTGTGTGTGTGTGTGTGTGTGTGTGTGCATGTGAACAGAGCGTCAGAGCACCAGGGTAGAGCTTCAGAGCATCAGAGCAGAGCGTCAGAGCATCAGAGCAGAGTATCAGAGCATCAGAGCAGAGAATCAGAGCTTCAGAGCTTCAGAGCAGAGCATCAGAGCACAGTATCAGAGCATCAGAGCAGAGCTTCAGAGCATCAGAGCAGAGAGTCAGAGCAGAGCTTCAGAGCATCAGGGCAGAGCGTCAGAGCAGGGCATCAGAGCAAAGCTTCAGAGCATCAGAGCAGAGCTTCAGAGCAGAGCTTCAGAGCAGAGAGTCAGAGCAGAGAATCAGAGAGTCAGAGCAGAGAGTCAGAGAGTCAGAGCAGAGAATCAGAGAGTCAGAGCAGAGCATCAGAGCAGAGAATCAGAGAGTCAGAGCAGAGGGTCAGAGCAGAGAATCAGAGCATCAGAGCAGAGAATCAGAGAGTCAGAGCAGAGCTTCAGAGCAGAGAGTCAGAGCAGAGAGTCAGAGCAGAGAATCAGAGCAAAGCTTCAGAGCAGAGCGTCAGAGCAGAGAATCAGAGCATCAGAGCAGAGAATCAGAGAGTCAGAGCAGAGTATCAGAGAGTCAGAGCAGAGAATCAGAGCAAAGCTTCAGAGCAGAGCGTCAGAGCAGAGAATCAGAGCATCAGAGCAGAGAATCAGAGAGTCAGAGCAGAGCTTCAGAGCAGAGAATCAGAGCAGAGCATCAGAGCAGAGAATCAGAGCAAAGCTTCAGAGCAGAGAGTCAGAGCAGAGTATCAGAGAGTCAGAGCAGAGTATCAGAGAGTCAGAGCAGAGCTTCAGAGCAGAGCGTCAGAGCAGAGAATCAGAGCAGAGTATCAGAGCAGAGCATCAGAGCAGAGAATCAGAGAGTCAGAGCAGAGAATCAGAGCATCAGAGCAGAGAATCAGAGCGTCAGAGCAGAGAGTCAGAGCAGAGAATCAGAGCATCAGAGCAGAGCGTCAGAGCAGAGCATCAGAGCAGAGCATCAGAGCAGAGAGTCAGAGCAGAGAGTCAGAGCAGAGCTTCAGAGCAGAGAGTCAGAGCAGAGCTTCGGAGCAGAGTATCAGAGCAGAGAATCAGAGTCAGAGCAGAGCTCCATTTCCTGAATCATTAGCATGCAGGGAAGCGCAGGCACCGGAGGTGAGCCACGGAGCTCCAGGCGGTTAGATATCTGGAGCAGGGCTTTCAGACCCCGGCACAATGCCGTCAGAGCCCCATTTCACCGGCCCTTTCACCGGCCATTCAGAGCCCAGCAGCCTCAGCCACGGCTCAAAGGCAGGCTGAGCTGAGAGGGAAAGGGGTGCGACGGAAGCAGCGCCCTGCTGAAAATGCAACAGACGCAGAGGCTGTGCAGCACAGCGATGTTTATCCTCCAGAGCAAACGGGAAGCAGCAAAAATCCAGGTTTTTCCTCAGAGTGTGTATGTGCATTTGTGTCGCGTGTTTAACTGCGTGTGCGCGTGCGTGTGTGTGTGTGCGTGTGTGTGTGTGTGTGTGTGTGTGTGTGTGTGTGTGTGTGCGTGTGTGTGTGTGTGTGTGTGTGTGTGTGCGCGCGTGTGCGTGTGTGCGCGCGTGTGTGTGTGTGTGCGTCTGTGTGAATGTGTTTTGTGTACATGTGTGCGTTCATGTTATGCTAGTCACAACTAATATCACATATGCTACCTATTTATCTACTAAATTGGTTATAAATAAATAAATAAATAAATACGAGACCAAAGAAATGGCTTCATATTTTCTTTCCAAAATAACAAGCGTTTTTTTTTTTTTTAAAGTATCACCCCAGAGGAGGAGGGTCAGCACCCCAGAGGGGGGAGGCAGGAGGCTAGCGGGCTCCACAGATTAACAGGTGAGGTGGAGTTCATGATGATAACCCCCAAACCAGCACTATCTTCTTCATCAGGAGGGGGTATGAGGACGGAGGGGGGCTATGGGAGGGCTAGGGAACACAGACCCAAAAAATCCCTTGAGGGAAGTTAAGTCCTTGAGAATGTTCAGCTCTCAACAACTTACACAATAAACCAGACACCACTGTGCATGTGTGTGTGTGTGTGTGTGCATGTGTGTGTGTGTGTATGTGCACATGTATGTGTGTGTGTGTGTAAGTGCGTGTGTACGTGCATGTGTGTGTGTGTGTATGTGTACGTGTATGCGTGTGTGTGTGTGTTTGGATGTGTGCACAGGGTGTGAATTGATTGGCGGATGGGGGATTTGATCAGTGTTAGTCAGCGATGTGTATGCAGCACAGTGGGACTCAGAGAGTGAGACTGTAGCAGAAGAGAAACAGCCACAGGCATTTTCCTGATCACTATGAGCTCGCCTGTTCACTTGTGTGTGCGAATTCACTGTTTGCTAATGAGTCCAGTTTAGCAGGAGTGGCTTGCAGGCATCGGTGCTCCATGCAGTGGGGAACTATTGGACAACTGTGTAGCCAATCGTCTCCCTTCTAAACTGTTACATTATGATCACCTGGCTTCACCAGCTCTCTGGAGTGACATATTTTTAAAACAGACCATTTTAAACAAACCACTTCTGTATTTTCAACATTGACAAAGGGATGATTTTTCATATTTTTCTTTTTTGTTGGTGGCAGATGAATTATAACCCCACCTCACCCAAGCAGAGGGTAAATTGCTTAAATTTTTACTTCCTGCTACTATGTGCCCTGAAACTGACAAGCCTTGTCAGGCAAAACTTCTGTTCGACAAATCAGGCTTATCTGCATAAACGAGCCTCCTCTTTTATTTATTTTGTCTGAAAGTAAAAGCGCATCCTCTTGTGTAACACTTCTCTCTGTGTACTGGTTGTGATAAATATTTTCTGACACCAAAAAAAGTGTGGCATCATGGGAATATATGAATAAATGCTTTTTATATTAAGCTGTTACCATTTCAGTATTCATAAAAGAATAAAATGTCAGAGTATGAACATATTGACAGGAGAAATGCTTACTTTAAAACATTTTTTCCACAGATCATACCCTGGCTGTGTGTGTATGTGCGTGTGTGTGTGTGTGTGTGTAGTACGTGCGTGCGTGGGATTTGTTCAAGAAATGTTGTGTGTTGTGTTACTTCAACTCTATTATAATTTTTTATCCAACAGTCCAACAGGGATCACATGATCAGAGTAAAATGTACTCTATCAGAGTTGATTTAACAGTGAAGACTTATCTGTGGTATTGCGTTTCATAAGGTCAGGACAACTTGCTCGGATCTGTGGAACAGGGGTACAGCACTGGGGTCCTCTGAATCTAACTGGCCTCTGCTAAACAGGCAGAGTAACACAAACAGCGGATTAAAACCAGTTTCATTCAATTTCAAAGAGGCAGAGTTAAGCAGTGGGCTCAGGTAACACTCCCACTATCTCATATTTTCGTATGAAAAAATAATAGTTAAGTGAGCGCTCCAGTTATAAAATATGCATAATGTTAATAACTGAGTGTTAAATAACCCTGCGCACACGGTGTAAGGTTATTGCGACAACATGCAAAACTATTTAAAAGCCCGTGCTTTATAAAAGTATTTTTTGTACTGTACTTCGCTCTGTACAGAAACTAACTTTGTTTTGTTCCATTTTCAGTCTGCTAATAAAACAAGTGGAGTTGCAATAACTTACATTTGGCTGTCCGCATGCTTGAAAACATTCCAATCTCCCTCTGCAATAAAGAAGTAGCTCCACGTTGTTTGTACTGTGGTTAATATCATAATTATCATTCACAGTTGTACGCATACACAGTGTACTTAAGGGAATGATGCCAAGAAGCATAAAACTTATTTTTTCTCCACTGTAATAAACGAGCATTTTACAGACACTTTTATCAGCAGTGACCTACAATTCAAAGCAAGTGATACAGTAATTACTCATTAAACCAAACATACACATAGCATTTACATTGCATCCACTTATACAGCTGGATATATACTGAAGCAATGCAGGTTAAGTACCTTGCTCAAGGGTACAAGGGCAGCGTCCTATCTGGGAATTGAACTTGTGGTTACAAGACCAGTTCCTTACCCATTATACTACACTGCCACTTATTAACTATTAACTGTTAACATGAACTGTTATTGATATATTCAAAACACACAGACACACACACACACACACACACATACACAAGAGCAAATAACATAATAACAGCCCTACAGTGCACAGCCTCTGCACGGCGCACGTCTAACAAACATGCTGTAACTGCATACGATGTTGCCGCGGGTCGAACAGATCACAGTCATGCAGCAACAGGATGCCTGTCCAACGTTCGCGAAGCACGCACGTCTGCACATAGCACGGCCGAAAACTCAACGCACAGGCGAACTCAACGCACAGGCGAACTCAACGCACAGGCGAACTCAACGCACAGGCGAACTCAACACACAGGCAAACTCAACACACAGGCAAACTCAACACACAGGCAAACTCAACGCACAGGCAAACTCAACGCACAGGCAAACTCAACGCACAGGCAAACTCAACGCACAGGCAAACTCAACGCTCAGGTGAACTCAACACACAGGCGAACTCAACACACAGGCAAACTCAACGCACAGGCAAACTCAACGCACAGGCAAACTCAACGCACAGGCAAACTCAACGCTCAGGCGAACTCAACGCACAGGCAAACTCAACGCACAGGCAAACTCAACACACAGGCAAACTCAACACACTGGCAAACTCAACACACAGGCAAACTCAACACACAGGAGAACTCAACGCACAGGCAAACTCAACGCACAGGCAAACTCAACGCTCAGGCGAACTCAACGCACAGGCAAACTCAACGCACAGGCAAACTCAACACACAGGCAAACTCAACACACTGGCAAACTCAACACACAGGCAAACTCAACACACAGGAGAACTCAACGCTCAGGCAAACTCAACACACAGGCAAACTCAACGCTCAGGCGATCTCAACGCACATTTCATCAGCAAGATACGTGGCTGATCAGCTGACATTGAGATCATATAAACGAGCTCCCTTTGTAATGGGATTGTCACAGCAGAGGACACAATCGGATCAATTCAAATTCACACGGCAATCTTGCAGAACACCACCTGCTGTTCGGGTTTTTTTTTTTTTTTTTAAAAGTCAGAATTATGTCTGTGTGAGCGCTCTGTGGAGAAAGCGCATCACTGTTTATAACGTGTGAAAGGAGTCGGAGGAAAACCGACTGAATCACCAGACAGGGTCAAACAAACGAGCCCCGGCATTCCAACGGGCCCAGCAACAGCAAATGACCGTGTCTGAACAGCTTCTGCACGACCTGCAGAAACAGAGCTGCTGAAACAGAGCTGCAGAAACAGAGCTGCTGAAACAGAGCTGCTGAAACAGAGCTGCAGAAACAGAGCTGCAGAAACAGAGCTGCTGAAACAGAGCTGCTGAAACAGAGCTGCAGAAACAGAGCTGCTGAAACAAGCTGCAGCTGCAGAAACAGAGAAAACAGAGCTGAGCTGCGTCTGAAACAACTGCAAAAACAGAGCTGCTGAAACACCGCACATACTGATGACTTACGCGCTGTTACAAGAACCTATCAAAAGCACTTCTGATCATCACTTAAAATAACCTAATAAGAATAAATGAAATGGGAGTTCACTGCAGGATTTGATGGAAAAAAAGTCAATTCGCAACATCGCTCCAAATGTGGCTCATGTGGCGCCTTCTTTATTGAGAACACGAATCTCCTGCTGAAAGTTAACCACAAACATCCGTAATCTGATAACAAGCCTGATAACTACCTGAGATAACCCCGCCCCTTTGTCCGTGACTCCGCCCCTTTACCCTGACTGGCCCAATGAGGACCAAGGGGAAGGGCCATGGTGTCGGTTTAAGGCACAGGGGAAGGTGTGGCCAAAGCAGGAAGCCTGGATTGGCTGGGAGAAGCAGAGAAGCAGTGTCACACGCCAGGTCTGACAGTGGACAGGCGCAGACATATAGAGAGGAAAAATATATATATACACAAACTCAGGCAATAAATTACTTCACTACATAGGGCCATTTCAACAATCTCATTTAATATGGTATTTGGTACAGTGCTACATGACTGCCCAATTTATTAAGTATTAATAAACCATTAATAAGCATTAATAGTAAATTGGACATGATTAAACCTTTATAAATGACTTATAAATGCTAAGTGGAAATTAAAGATTTAGACGCTATTGTGAGATGATTTCTAAGTGATCATTTTAAATCACTGCAGTAAATGTTAATGTCAGAAAATTTTGGGCCCCTGTGGATGAGTTATGACTATATGACGGAAACTTACTCGTTACAATACCAGTTCATCGCTTTGTGATTATGCCATTATAATGAAGAAGGAGAAGAGGAAGAGGAAGAATAAGAAGAATAAGAAGAAGAAGATTTCCCACTCTTAAGTCTGGCATCACATCATCGCTGGTTAGGACCATATGGCAATGAGAGACAGCGCAAGCTTGAAGCAGAGAAAACCTTCCTTTAAAAAAAATAATAAAGAACCCCCCACAGAAGCAGACAAGCACAGAAAGGAAAGAGGAGATTCTATCATAAGTCCCGACTGCCAGGGACACGTTTTCATTACCCGAGCGATTTCTCATGTGACAATCGCACAAAAGCAGATGCTGCCTCTTTTTTCCCCCTCCTTCCCGAGTCACTCCCACTCTTCATCCGGAGCGAAAGAGAGACATCGCTCTCCCAGAGCCGCCCTTAAAGGGGGTCCATTATTAATCCGGAGAGCGGGACGTGCTTTTTATTTTTAACCCGAGTCGCTGGGCCGCCGTCCTCCCGCGTGCGTGCGAGGACGGATTTTAAACATTCAGCGCTCTGTGGTCAGCGCTGTGTTCAGCGCTCTGCGTTCAGCGCTCTGCGTTCAGCGCTCTGTGTTCAGCGCTCTGTGTTCAGCGCTCTGCGTTCAGCGCTCTGCGTTCAGCGCTCTGCGTTCAGCGCTCTGCGTTCAGCGCTCTGTGTTCAGCGCTCTGTGTTCAGCGCTCTGTGTTCAGCGCTCTGCGTTCAGCGCTCTGCGTTCAGCGTTCAGCGCTCTGTGTTCAGCGCTCTGTGTTCAGCGCTCTGCGTTCAGCGCTCTGCGTTCAGCGCTCTGCGTTCAGCGCTCTGCGTTCAGCGCTCTGCGTTCAGCGCTCTGCGTTCAGCGCTCTGCGTTCAGCGCTCTGTGTTCAGCGCTCTGCGTTCAGCGCTCTGCGTTCAGCGCCCTGCGTTCAGCGCTCTGCGTTCAGCGCTCTGCGTTCAGCGCTCTGCGTTCAGCGCTCTGCGTTCAGCGCTCTGTGTTCAGCGCTCTGTGTTCAGCGCTCTGCGTTCAGCGCTCTGCGTTCAGCGCTCTGCGTTCAGCGCTCTGTGTTCAGCGCTCTGCGTTCAGCGCTCTGTGTTCAGCGCTCTGCGTTCAGCGCTCTGTGTTCAGCGCTCTGCGTTCAGCGCTCTGTGTTCAGCGCTCTGTGTTCAGCGCTCTGCGTTCAGCGCTCTGCGTTCAGCGCTCTGCGTTCAGCGCTCTGCGTTCAGCGCTCTGCGTTCAGCGCTCTGCGTTCAGCGCTCTGTGTTCAGCGCCCTGCGTTCAGCGCTCTGCGTTCAGCGCTCTGCGTTCAGCGCCCTCTGCGTTCAGCGCTCTGCGTTCAGCGCTCTGGTTCAGCGCTCTGCGTTCAGCGCTCTGCGTTCAGCGCTCTGTGTTCAGCGCTCTGCGTTCAGCGCTCTGCGTTCAGCGCTCTGCGTTCAGCGCTCTGCGTTCAGCGCTCTGTGTTCAGCGCTCTGCGTTCAGCGCTCTGCGTTCAGCGCTCTGCGTTCAGCGCCCTGCGTTCAGCGCTCTGCGTTCAGCGCTCTGTGTTCAGCGCCCTGCGTTCAGCGCTCTGCGTTCAGCGCTCTGCGTTCAGCGCTCTGTGTTCAGCGCTCTGCGTTCAGCGCTCTGCGTTCAGCGCTCTGTGTTCAGCGCCCTGCGTTCGGCGCCCTGCGTTCAGCGCTCTGCGTTCAGCGCTCTGCGTTCAGCGCTCTGTGTTCAGCGCTCTGCGTTCCGCGCTCTGTGTTCCGCGCTCTGTGTTCAGCGCTCTGTGTTCAGCGCTCTGCGTTCAGCGCTCTGCGTTCAGCGCCCTGTGTTCAGCGCTCTGTGTTCAGCGCTCTGCGTTCAGCGCTCTGTGTTTCTGTGTTCAGCGCTCTGCGTTCAGCGCTCTGTGTTCAGCGCCCTGTGTTCAGCGCTCTGTGTTCAGCGCTCTGCGTTCAGCGCTCTGTGTTCAGCGCTCTGCGTTCAGAAAGCTCCTCCAGAGCAGAGGCTCGGGTCTTCTGCCCGGGTTCAGCAGAGGAAAGAGTCCTTTTAATTAAACAGCACGGACGTTCACGCAGCTACAGTGGCATGAAGACACCGAGCTTAAAACACTGACTTAGCGTTAAGTGAAGGAGGGACAGACTCTCCGTCTTTCGGGTGAGACGTTAAACCGAGGTCCTGACTCACTGCGGTCATTAAAGATCCTGTGACACTTGTCGCAAAGAGTAGGGGGTTCCCCCCGGTGTCCTGGCTAAACTCCCAACCTGGCTCTCTCAAACTTGCCACCTAATCATCCCCTGATTCAATTGGCCAAAAAAATGTTCTCTCCCTTTCCAGTGGATTAGCCCCTTGAAGGCCAGCTTCAGACCTTTGCCATAACCCGATTCATACATATTCATGATGAGACTTTAAGAAAACAATAAACCTAATTTATGAATAGGGATATATTCAGTTATTGCTTGGCCACGGGATTCAGCTACGTGCTCCACCTCCAGCTTGTGGATGAAGAGCAAGCCGCTCAGGGTCATAGGTCATAGGTCATTAAGGCAGTGACCCCGGTGACCCCGGCTGGGTGTCACTGCCAGATCCCAAAGACCAGGGGTCAAGTCCATCCACAGCCTGTGTTTGCTTAAAGTGGCTCAAACGGCTGGGACTGTGTGCTGCAGAAGGTAGGGTGGCCAATTCACAACCCATTTATAAACGGGTTTATTAAATTTAGGAACGGATTCTGTTCCCCTCTGTATCTGTAACCCTCTCTCTGCATCCACCCCCCCCCCCCCCCCCCCCCCCCCCCCCCCCCCCCCCCCCCCCCCCCCCCCCCCGGCTCAATAAAGTGAAAAAATACATATGGAGGAGAGACGGTCTGCTCTCATTTCTTTTTAATAAAAAAGTATTTCAAATAAAGGATTTGACCCAGGTCTGCTGTAAACTCTCTCTTATCCTTAATGGGGACGCAACACCTCTCTCTCTCTGTCTCTCTCTCTCTCTCCTCTCTCACTCTCTTACTCTGTCTCTCTCTCTCTACGTTAAATCGCAGGCATTTTCCCCCAGCTGCTAATTAAATCAGCAGGCTTAATGGCACCAGGGGTGTCACTACGCAGACCCTTAACAAGATCCCAGGGAAAGTGCACGGTTGGGCAACGTATTTGACCCCGGTGTGTAATGCTGGCAGCTGTGATTCAGGGGCAGGTTTGGCAGTGTACTTGTTTGGATTTTGAGACCTCAAAGTTCCTCAGGGATACTTCCTTAGATGCACTTGGGCTCTGAGGAAACAACACAAGCAGGGTGGCAGTGTGGTACAGCAGTCAGAGAACTGGGCTTGTAACTCAGAGGTTGCAGGGTCAAATCTCAGGAGAGACACTGCAGCTACAGTACACCACTGAGCAACGTGCTTCAGGGAACATCCAGCAAGGCCACGTAGAAATGATACGCAGCTAAATCTCCTGAGTTTCCTCTGCTTAATAATTAAATCACCCGCTAAAAAAATAATGATTCAGTATTATTGCTACACTCTCGAGAAACTATTTGGAATTACAACTCATTATTAACAAACAGAAATCCAGGGAAGGTTTTGCCTGGGTGACCACACACACACACAGACACACACACGCACGCATGCACACACGCACACACACAGACACACTCGCACGCATGCACGCACGCACGCACGCACGCACACACACACACGTGCACGTACGCACACACACACACTCACAAACACACACATACACACGCACACATACACAACGCGCACACACACACACACACACACACACACACACACACACACACACACACCAGATTGCCTTTTCACAGCCTATTTAGAAATTCTTGGAAAATGGGCCCGAAATCTTCCCCCGTGTTTTATTTCCACTCAGAGAGCCATCCAGAGCGCCTTTCATGAAACAACAAAATCGACGTGTTTTCGTTTTTTCCCCTCAAAGATTCACAACGTTTGGAACGGAGTGTCAGATGAATAATTCAGGCTGAAAAGAAGCCTGTCCTGAATCGTGAACCTCGGGTTTGTCTCTGGTAGGGATCGCGGTAATATCACCAGCTGGGACACCCCCCCCCCCCCCCCCCCCCGCCCCAAACACTCAACCCGTCACCACCCACCACCCTCCAGCCTGACCACCCTGATCACCCAACCCGCCCCTCCCACACCCACCCCCGATCCTGACCACCCGACCCACCCCGCCACCCCCCACCACCACCCCCCCTCCGCCGCCCCCAGATCACCCAACCCGCACCTCCACACCCGCCCCTCACCCCCACCCCCCCCACCACCCACCACCCTCCAGCCTGACCACCCTGATCACCCAACCCGCCCCTCCCACACCCACCCCCGATCCTGACCACCCGACCCACCCCGCCACCCCCCACCACCACCCCCCTCCCGCCCCCCAGATCACCCAACCCCCACCTCCCACACCCCCCCTCCCCGCCACCCCCCCACCACCCACCACCCTCACCCTGACCACCTGATCACCCAACCCCCCCTCCCACACCCACCCCCGATCCTGACCACCCACCCCCCCCCCCCCCCCCACCCGCCCCTCCGCCACCCAGATCACCCAACCCCACCTCCCACACCCGCCCCTCACCCGCCACCCCCCCCACCACCCACCACCCTCCAGCCTGACCACCCTGATCACCCAACCCGCCCCTCCCACACCCCCCCCGATCCTGACCACCCCGCCCCACCCCGCCACCCCCCACCACCCCGCCCTCCGCCACCCAGATCACCCAACCCGCACCTCCCACACCCGCCCCTCACCCTCCCACCCCCCCCCCCCACCACCCTCCAGCCTGACCCACCCAGATCACCCAACCCGCACCTCCCACACCGCCCCCGACCCTGACCACACAACCTGCCCCTCCACTCGTTCCCACCTCCCACCCCGATCACCAAACCCGACCCCCCCCCACCCGCCTCCCCTACCTCGAGGCCCCCCCCCCCCCCCCCCCCAAAATTCAGCTCTAATTACTCCAACAGCAAAATGTCCAGCACAAAGTGCAAGGACTGAAAACGCACAGAAGTGAATTCAGAATGAATTAAACTCTCCGGTTCGCATCGTCAGTAGTCATTTGCGAGCTGGAAGCAGAGGCAGTTTAACCTTTCACCTGATCTCGGGTCTCTAAGGACTTTTCGTTTACTTCGCTTGAAGTACAGGCACGCCAACGGCCTGAATAATCTATCGGAGAGAAGTCCCAAAGCGCTCCCTTAATTGAGCTCGTGTTGTAGCTTTCTTTTTTCCACGGCATGAGAGAGAGAGAGAGAGTACAGGGAAAGAAACGCTAAAGCAGAGTTCAGTGTGGTACGAATCAATTACGTCGTTTCACTTTCAACTGACATTTTATCAGACGTCAGCATAGAACACACAAACGCTCGCTAACAAGCTGCAGCTAGCTGAGAATTTTTAAAATTACGGATATATAGAGTAGGCTATATTTTTCCACGTTAAAATAACATTTGCATACAAGAGCATGCTACCCAATTTGATGGTGAAAAGGAGAATGATGACATCGCAAAATAGAATTGGAAACTATGCCTAACTATACTGTACCTATATGAGCTATACCTAATAGCGTTGATAATTGAGCAAATGAATTGCTGGAATGCAAATACAAACAGGTTGAGAGCAAGGATCAGTTTAAAGGGAAGTAAATGTAATCGGGTTGAGAGTAAGGATCAGTTTAAAGGGGAGTAAATGTAATCGGGTTGAGAGTAAGGATCAGTTTAAAGGGAAGTAAATGTAATTGGGTTGAGAATAAGGGTCAGTTTAAAGGGAAGTAAATGTAATCGGGGTTGAGAGTAAGGATCAGTTTAAAGGGAAGTAAATGTAATCGGGTTGAGAGTAAGGATCAGTTTAAAGGGAAGTAAATGTAATCGGGTTGATAGTAAGGATCAGTTTAAAGGGAAGTAAATGTAATCGGGTTGAGAGTAAGGATCAGTTTAAAGGGAAGTAAATGTAATCGGGTTGAGAGTAAGGATCAGTTTAAAGGGAAGTAAATGTAATCGGGTTGAGAGTAAGGATCAGTTTAAAGGGAAGTAAATGTAATCAGGTTGAGAGTAAGGATCAGTTTAAAGGGAAGTAAATGTAATCGGGTTGAGAGTAAGGATCAGTTTAAAGGGAAGTAAATGTAATCGGGTTGAGAGTAAGGATCAGTTTAAAGGAAAGTAAATGTAATTGGGTGACGGGTGATCGTTAAAAATCCCGTTGTATAAACGGACTGTACGAGGACGGAACGTGAGCTGAACACGTCGGTCTGGATGAGAGTATCTGCTGAAGTCGAGCAGTATGAGGAAGAGGAAATCCAGAAGGGTGTGAGCGTGTCGGAAGCGGCTGGCTGGCGGTTCTTCTTTCGTAAGTGATATGAGCACAGAACGGTCGCGCAAGGTCAGCAGAATCGGGAGCGAACACTCGGAGGACGCTTCAGCACAGTCAGCAGGATCTGGACCGGAACCAGGAGGCGGGAGGGTCGGGTCCCAGGTGGGGCTCTCACCTGACACTCCCACACTTGCCTCCCACCCCCACTCCCACTCCCACTTCCCACTCACACACCCTCCCACCCCCACTCCCACTCCCACTCCCACTCACACACCCACACTCGCCTCCCACCCCCACTCCCACTCCCACTCACACACCCACTCACACACCCACCCCCACTCCCACACCCACTCACACTCCCACTCCCCACCACCCCCACTCCCACTCCCACCCCACTCACACACCCCACCACCCCCCCACCTACACTCCCCCCTCCCACTCACACACCCAGTCCCCCCCCACTCACAGTCCCACCCCCCACTCACACACCCACCCCCACCTACACTCCCACTCACACTCACACTCACACTCTGGTTTTTTTCTGTGGCAGAAAAACAGTCTTCCGTATGGAAATGTCTTCTTTTGAAGTTCTTTTACAATTTGTTTTTCCTGCATGTTTGGCTCAGAGCCATTTGCTTTGTCTTCAAAAATTATTTCATTTTGACCAAAAGAGTTTCAGTTTCAGAGCCCAGATGTCCCGCAGTCAGGACCTCGCCTTGCTTCGCCTGCCAGACAGTGCTGAAATAATAATGCGGAAACCGCAACCTCGCTCAGAAGGAATCGTCTGACACCGAGCGCATCAGAGGGGAGGGAAGCGGTTATGTATCTGACTGATGCATGCTGGGAAGGCCCGTTACCTCTCACGCCCCCATGCAGAGCTCTTTCTGCCGTACTGCGTCCTGAAGAGGGCCAATCACCCCACAGAGGCCGTTACAAACCTCGGAATTAACACCAATTACACAACTCTCAGGACCGAGGGGGCAATCATGCTTTAAAAGGAACGGAGGAAGACACCTGGGCGGTGTTAGTGCGGGGTGGGGGGGTGTTAGTGCGGGGGTAAGGGGGGGGGGTGAGTTTGGGGGGGGGGGGGGGGGTGATAGTGCGGGGGGGTTTGGGTCGGGTGCAGAGGGGGGGGGGGGGGGATGCGTAGGGAACTGCGTGACAGAGAGTCGTTCACCATGGATTTGCACTGAAGGAACAAATAACACCCCCCCCCCCCCCTTCATTCCACCTCAGGGTTTAGTCTATGGGGGGGAAACGGTCCACATTCAACTTTTTCTGTGTCCCTCAATTGGCTGTGATTGCTTGTGACAGTAAGAAGAGTCTACAGATAAAACGCCTGGTGGGGGGGGAGGCGTCCCAAAAGAACTTCTGGCAAAAGCAACATGACTAATATGCACAAAGCCAACGAGGAAATAAGGCAGCACAGTTCTGATGTGATTCTCTGTGACGGTGTTTTTTTACATTTCTGAGTCACACTAATGAGTCAGATAATATAAAAAATAAAAAAGCAGAAAGGAGAATGTCTATCTCTGTCACACTCTCGCTCTCTCCTCTCTCTTTCTCTCTCTCTCTCTCTCTCGCTCTCTCTCTTTGTCCTCTGTCTCTCTCTACTATTTTTACTGGGTCATGTTGAACCCCCTCAGACAGCGAAACTGGAACACATTCGCAGGTGGGAAGGGAGGGGCAACGTTTTGGGAAGGCTGCACATAACCAGTGCTCAAAACAAGGATAATGCATCCTTTTGATGATTCCAATGAAGCATGGAAGCATTTTGAAGATCATCATTTATACGCTTGAGAATCCACATATACACACACACACACACACACACACACACACACACACACACACACACACACACACACACACAAACTGCCATAAGTTATCTTCTTTTAACCAGAAAATATAAAGTTCCATCACATATTAAGTTCTTTGTATATGCAGATATGAGCCCACAGAATAAAATGTCCTCCGTCTTCAGTTCTTTGATCTATTATTAATCAAAAGTTTTAAATTTCTCGGCAGTTCTTTCCAGAACACCTCAGCCTGCTGTTTTTTCTTTTTTTTTCTCCACTGAATTACACAAATTCAGCCCTGAAATTGAACAATGGCCCTAAATACTGTATGATCCGGGGGGAAAATGCTGAGGAACTGGTGAAATTGTGAAGAAATGTGATCTTAACAGTTCACAGGAAAGACAAAGAGGACACACACATTACGCAGACTGTGGGTTTGGCCCAAAAACTTCCATGGAAACTGAAATTATATCAAAAATCCCCAGAAAGTGACCTGTCCCTTCAGCTCACAAATTTGGATCCAGTCGTGTACTGCGCTGTCACGTGAAACCAACGCACAGCTGCTGGGTCAAGCTGTACCATCATTTAAATATATTTTTTAAAATGTTCACTGGGTCATTTTTATAACAATTTAGAAAAAGGTTTTGATTTAAAGTTTAAGCAGTATTAATAACGTCATTAATTTATAATCCACCACGGTTAGTTGGTTAGTTTAGATGAGACAGGGGTTCAGGGGTTCCCCAGATATCGACCGAAGACTACTTGTAGCAATCGGGGGAACATGTAACATAGCAACAGTGCGGAATGTAATCTCATGTGGAATTTCCCAATTTGGGAGACCCTGTTCTCCTCTTTAACATCCTACTTAATCACATTCTCTCATGCCGGACCCAAAACGGACAATGAAAAACTCTGGAAAATACTTTCGGAACCTATCACTCAGTTATTACACCTGTATTAAGCATTAATAACAGCAGTCCTATTCCAAAATGATTTGCACACATTTGTAATAAGCCGATAGACACTTGATAGGTAACAATTCTGCATTTCTGCAGTCAATCATCTGCAAGGTGGGACCTGCGGAGCTGCAGGGTGTCGTTGGTTTTAAATTTCACCTTAAAACCAGCAACCAGTGCAAACCAAACTGACCAGGTGAGGGGAGGCACCTGGGCAGTCAGCTGTGCAGTCAACTGCAGGACAATGGTTACAGATCCCTGCTCTAAATCTGCAAACACAACAACGAAACTTCTGCATTTCCAAAACCGTGATTTAAAAAGTTAGCAACCAAAAGGCAGGAGACTATTTCAAGCTTATTTCCCTGGTAACACAGCAGAGTCTCTCTGCTCTCTCTCTCTCTTTCTCCCTGTCTCTCCCGCTCTTTCTCTCTCTCTCTCTGCTGTGCGTAAGTAAGCTGGAAGAGTCAGTACTTCTTCTGAAGGGGAAAATCCATCAAACTCTCCAGGGACTAACAGGGCAGAGCAGCTGTATCCTAGGAAAAAAAAAAAATGTCACGGTTGCAGTTTGCATGCTATTGTTCAGCAATTTCTCCCTCTCATCCTTCCTTTGCTCTTTCCCTCCATTCCCCCCCTCTCTCCATTCAGCTGCAGCTCGGGGTCCACAGCAGGGGGGGGCGGTTCTGGTCCGGGGGGGCCCGTGGAACAGCACGGACCGGAACGGAACGGACTCAGCGAGCGCAGGGCCTGCCGTCTGCGCAGGTACACAGGTGTGTGCACACGCTTTTCGTTTTCCACCAATTACCCCCGCCCCTAAATGAGCTATTCGGCTGTACACACCAACACCGGTTCAGTCGAGGATTAGATCGTCATAAAGTATTTCATTTAGGGTCTCAAGAACAGTCTTCAGCTTCCGTTCATGCATTCAACAAGAAATGTGGCTGATCCCATCTCTATCTGTAACCCTCTCTGTACTGTGATCCCATCTCTATCCCTATCGCTGTCTCTAAAATGTAGATGTCCATTTTACACACATATATGCCATGGTCTCCAAAATACCAAAACCAAATACTCTGTCAGTGGCTGTAGAAGAATTTGGTTGCTTTCCGGATTTTAAAAAAATTAAACAAATTTTAAATCTACTTGGTTCTTTGTGCGTAGCTATTTCAAATGATTGAACAGGGTCCTAAAAAAAAGTCTGCAATTATGTTGCCAGAAGAAAACCTCAAAGTGCATCACCACGAACATATAGAACTTTGTCTCAGAACAAACTTTCTCTATCTGTGCCTGCCAAAATATACTGAAGCTGATTCAGAGATATGAGCAATAGATTTTCTGTTATTTTGGATGCATAACATAATTACACCTAAGACCTGCCAATATTTTTGAAAAAAAAAAATAGATACATAATTCCTCCATAAATAAGCTGTTGACAGTTTGGGAAACACACAAAAAAAAATTTTTTTTGCACTTCTCCTGAAAGTTCGTTTTGAGGTCAGGTGTGAGGTTAAGCTCCGGCCCTTTCCATGAGAGCTGTCACTCAAGTCCACGCCCATCCATTCAGAAAGCAGAGCCCACCAATGACAGTATCTAATTGGTTGACGGGACGCCGCTGGTATCACTTGGAGGCCAATCGTATCACTTCCTGATCGGCCTTTGGTGGAACGAATACCAGGAATGCACAAGATTGCGACTCACTTATCTTCAAATGAAATCAAGAATTATTTTTAAATGTTATCTGGTTAAAAAAAAAAAAAAACTAATTTCCTTGTAATTGAGAAGAGAGAATATGCATCACACCGCACTGGCTTTAACTCAGTGACATTCACATCGGAGAGCCGTGCAAAGCAGTCAACGCAAGCAGAGTGAGCGCAAAGACCTTACAGCAGAAGTAAAATTACACTGGAGGTGGCAATTACCATTCTGAATAAAAATCACAAACTGCAACACTTAACATTTCTATTCCCGTTGCAATGACTTCTCCCTTGTTGCTGAGGCAGAACCTGCACAGCGATTGAAGAAATTTCTGGCTTTGTACAGGGACAACAAAACGGAATTAAGACCTTTGTGACATCACCTAACTGGTGGGAAACAAAGAGGGCCTCAACCAATCGGTAACAGCCAATAGAACAACGCTGATGGTGATTGGTGGGTACTTTTCTTGCCATTTCCAGGCTCTCCGTGTACATATTAACAGGGAATATCCACCAACCAAGTCAGTATTGTGCTATGTACTCGGGAAATATTCTTATTGTCTACCACTAAGGGTACATCATGACTATATTTTTTCTATTTCACAATTCCTGGTTTTTCTTATTTCTACCAAACAAAATTCACCAGTTTTTCCCCACAGGTGAACCTCTGTGGACCGCTCGGAAAGCGATGGCCTTGAACATCCCTCACATATACCTGAGCTGCAGTCACCTCCATCTGCCTACCTACTGCACCATACATTCAAATTAACTTCAGATGGAAATGACGTCTGCAAAGCAGAGGATGAAATGCACATCTGCTCTCAGGAAGTCACAGGCAGGAGGAGCACTTCAGTTACCTTGAATTGTCCCTAGGATATACGTCATATTACTGCGTTTTTAATTAAAAACATTTTTTATCCTTTAGGGTCAGCTGAATTTGAAAACAGAGGCTCTGAATAAGGTGCTCCTCCCTAATTAGTTTATTCACCCGTGAAGATGTTACAGAGTTGGGGACATAATACTGCCACCAGCATATAAACATTCTTACACCATCGCAGCCAATATGCCAAGACATTTTAATCTTCTAGCCTCGTTTTAACTGAAAACCTTGAGTGTGGATCACTTCCTGCTGGTAATTCAGGTGAGCGGGAGAGCGTAAACAGGCACAGCACAGGCACTTCCTCCCGGAGATCTCAGACAGGAAGTGGCGTTAAATCTGACCGCAAATGTATCCTGGCTGCTATGAACACCGCCTTCCCCATCAAAGCGGATATTTACAGATTAACCGCAATCCCCCACAAGGCTCTGAGCTCAAATTCAGCCATTAGGAGTAGAGCTACGCTGAGACAGTTAAGCACAAAATCACCACTTACGCAAGAGCCTATAACAATCTTAGACTTTCATACTTGAGTACGTCACATTAACGAATATCAAGAGATGACTGTCATGCACAGAGTTTGAAGTCTTGCAGTGCACACAGATTCAAATCAGGTGCCTTGAATAACACGCCAAGAGGGCTCTTTTTTTACTGGATAAAACCCAGGAAGCTCCGCCCTCAAATAGATGCCAACAAGAGACTCTTATTAAATACCCCCAGTTTAAACTCCACTCTCGAATAAAAGGCTAACAGGGCCCTCTTGGATTGGATAACCCAGTTTAGCCAGAGAGACACAATCACTGTCACTGTCCATGTCCAGGACTTTTTAAAAAGGATTAGTCTCACACAGGCCCCACTCAGTAATTGCACTATTTTCCTTGTGATTTGATGCGCCATTTTTGGGGGGGGGGGGGGGGGGGGGGGTACATTAATATTCAGTGAATGAAGTACAATTACCATGGGGGATGTCTGGCTGAAAAAAAATTAGATGCACGCACGCCAGGAAAACACAACACAAAGTCCTTCAGAAAAACCTACTTATTCACGTAATAAGCAGCAATGTATTCATAATGCTATCTTTGCATAATTTGTATTGGGGGAAAAAACTGGAAAGGGAACTCCGTTATGTTTATGTAAAACATTGCAAAAAATGCTTAGGAAAGAAGAAATAAAAGTCACATTTCAGTAACCTTAAAAATGACCTTAAAAATGAGATCATTCCCAAAATCATTCCCACCTGAGAGTACAGAAGGCCCAGGTAACTCACAGACAGGCACACGGTGGCAGAGACTTTGCTAAGGAATGAGGAAGCACTTATTTATCAAATCCACATCAGCGGGAATGCATCTGACACAAGGCATTAGAATCACATCTTTTTCCAAATCAGCGAGAGCCGAGCAGTGTTCATTCAGACTGGCTTTTTGCCTCAAGTATGGCCGAGTTCAGTACGCTCCTCTCGCAGAGATTAAATTACCAAGGAGGAAATTAAGACGGACGGGCTGGTTCTCATTTAAGTGAACTTCAGTTCCCATGATCCTTTGAACCTGTCAGGTGGCATTAGACGAACGTCGGGAGGGCGGCATGCCGTGCTGCCGAAACTGAAACTCAGAACCGAACAGCGCCCGGCGCGCTCGGGGTCTGAAATATATTAGAGTCTGAAATATGATCCCCAAACATGACACCGTTTTCTTTCTCAGGTTGTTTTTTTTTTTTTGTTTTTTTTTTTTTGGTGTTGTTTTTCAGCTGTTCTTTCCTGAATGATGATGATGCACATTTTTGGCTGGACCGCAACAGCGGGGCCAGCCCTATAAACGCAAATGTCTGTGACTGACTGAGCGACTGAGTGATGAAGTCACACCATTGGTCGGCCGAGTTATGAAGTTACACCATTGGTCGGCCGGATGAAGGTTCTGACCCGGTCTTGTTTTTGTTCTTCGCCGATTGGAGCCACACGCTCAGAAGCACAGCCTCCTCCTCCTCCTCCTCCTCCTCCTCCTCGTCAGATAAATCTCCTTTTCCAGCGCGGGCGGCGGCGGGCGGGGAACTAGCAGACCTTAACGACGACGCGCGGCTCCATGTTTTACCCCCCCCCCCCCCTCATTCGAGGACTTCCTGTCAGATGAGGGCCCAGCAGGGACGATGGACAAAAGCGATTCGACCCGACAGGAAGTGGAGTAAAACGAACCTCAGCGCCTAGCCCCAGGAGCTCGGGCCGCTCTGAAAAGGGAATGCGTTCCGCTTTCGGCCAGACGAGGTGGGGGGGGGGGGGTACAAAAAACAACAACAACTAAGCCAGATCTGCATTCCTGTCCTGCGGATTTTGCATCATTTGTAGCTATAAATCATTCCCTTATGCTGACAAACCCTTCCCCGGCGCAACGTGAATATCAAACACTCACGGTTCAGTCTTTGTAAGTATCTGCCAGTAAACCGAATCGTGCCAAACGATCTCATTGGCTAATGGCAGCCCATTGACCGAGACTGAACAGAACGTAAACCGCGGGTCGGCATCCGCAGAAGATGAAAATGTTAGATTTATAAATGACATAAACACCTGAGCCATCAGGCCTTCTTATTTCCCCCCTCTCTGAAAAGTTTCCTCTTTCACGAGAACAGGCCAGCAAACAGCTGAGAGCAGCTGTGTTTTGGAGCTTTGCTCAAGAATGTTTCGAGCAAACACAAACCCGCAGACACCCAGCCCGACTGTAAAAATGCACCGATCTCTTACAAAACTGGAAAAACACAGCTGCCCGATTCCCCTCAGCAGGGGGGCGTTGCCCAGGCCAGTGCTGAATGTGTGAACAACAGAGCATGGGTGATACTCCTCCAACCACAGGGGGGCGATAGAGAGCTCTGAGGGATCAAAGCAGCTAGGAGGGTGGAGCTGGTAGGATGCAGGGTCAAAGGTTAAGAAAAACTTCTTTTTTTAAGGTTTAGAAGGTATTTCAGCCATGCATGCAGATCTTGGTGACTTCTTTCAATCAGAGGACAATCTAGGCCTTGTAAAAGGGGTTTGAATCTTTAGCCAATCAGCGATTTTGATTAATGATTAAAGTGTTTAAAACTAGCAGACACTGCAGCCCTCCAAGACTGGATGGAGTCTTACGCTGTTGTACTTTCTTTCTATTTCTGGCAAACTTGTGAAATCATATTTATTCCTCCCTCTAATTATGAGTTTATTTTACGGGCAGTCAAAGCTCTCTCTCTCTCTCTCTCTCTCTCTCTCTCTCTCTCTCTCAGCAGCTCAAACTTGTCTCTCAGGGAATCCGATCTGGACCATCGCTCTGGAAACCTGAGTGACAGCTCGCCTCATCACCCTTTTTCGGGAACAGCTTCCTCTGTCAGAGAGATGAGTTTCATGCTAAAAAAATAAGTGGTGCGGTTAAAATTCTGGGTAGAGTAAATATTCCAGATAAAGTTACATATAAAGTTATCGCACAATGATGAATCTATTTATTAATAAAGATAAAACAGAAAAGGCAAAATATTTCTGCCATTTATCCTGAACCTGCTATGGGAGCTTTGGTCACAAATTTAGATGGGGACACGATGGGGGGGGTGTGGTGTGTGTGTGTGTGTGTGTACTGTGGCACACATACACACACGCACACATACAGTCACACACACAGACACAGGCACATTCGCGCATTCACACACCCACAGGTTAGGGCTAGAGCACACACACACACACACACACACACGCACAGTGACACACACACACACACACACACACACACACACGCACACTCGCACACCCACAGGTTAGGGCTGGAGCACACACAGCACACACACACACACACACGCACAGCTATTCACACACACAAACACACACACACTCCCACTCCCACACGCCCACACACACACACACACACACACACACGCACAAATAATCCCGCACCAGCAGGGAACCCCAGCGCACTGTTTCTCAACAAAACAATCCCAGGCAAGCTGCACAAACGGAGGGGCGTTGGGCGCCCGGGGAGACGGTGAGGACTGAGAGTGAGCCTGCGGAGTGAGGACTGAGAGTGAGCCTGCAGAGTGAGGACTGAGAGTGAGCCTGCGGAGTGAGGACTGAGAGTGAGCCTGCGGAGTGAGGACTGAGAGTGAGCCTGCGGAGTGAGGACTGTGTGACTGTGGAGTAAGGACCATGGTGACTGCGGAGTAAGGACCGTGTAACTGTAGAGTAAGGACCGTGTAACTGTGGAGTAAGGACCATGTGACTGGGAACGCTCTGAGAGGAATTTACACTTGTTTACACCTGCAGTTACAACTGTCTCCAGTGATAAATGTGATCCTTAAGGGGGGGGGGGGGGGGGTGAGTGATGGGGGACAGAGATGAGGAAAACTGGTAAAGTAATCAGGAAGCACAGTGGGATATTTGTGCTGATTTGTTTTTATCAGTGGAATACACTTCTCTGGGTTTTGGAGCAGTCTGTCACCTCCTTTGTACTGAAAACTGCTAAAATACTTTCATCACCATCGCAACAGAAACCAAAATAAAAATAATGCTAAAAATAAAACCGCTAAAAGCTGTTCCTGAAACTGTTTTACCTGAAGCTCTGCAGTTAGATTACACTGTCGCCCCCAAAAAAATAATTAAGAAGCAGACACTGAGCAACCGGGCACAAGCAGCATGGAAACTTTGAGAAAGAGAAAACTAAATTTTGCAGATCCGAAAACAGAGGCGAAGGCCAATGGAGAACAGCAGCACAATTGGAAATAAAAAACTTCCCTACATCATAAAGAGGACGGCGGTGGAGGACGGCCACACCCTCTCTCTCTCTCTCTCTCTAACCAGCGGCTCACGTGTCTTCCTAAAGAGGAAGTGGTCATCGAGGCGTGAGTCACGCAGAGCACGGCGGAAACGTCGTCCGCCGCCGATCGTCGGCTCCGCACGGGCGTCGCTCATCACCACAAATCTCAGTGCGATACCCGCCGTACGGACGAGGTCAAAGGTCGCGACTCGCCGGCACCCTTCTGCAGCGCGAACTGAAGCTGGGGGAGAATCTCACGGCGGTTTGCTGAAGGCCATGAACAGCGGTACATACGCAAGGGGGAAATTTTAATACAGTCACGCGTCCCCCACTTTGCCTGCAGCGACGAATCACGCACCGGGGTGCAGGGAAACGTCGCCTCGGCAACCACAAGAGATAACATAATGTAATGATTTAAATCACTGTAAGCCAAATGCAGAATCCACCTATCAGGGGTATTAGAAGCATGTTCATAAACTGAGGTGAGATGGGAGTTAACCACAGATCCAGTGTGTGAGACCTGGTCTTTTACTGATGTGCCCAGCCATGCTGAACAGTATGGATTGGTTAGCATTATTCGGTCTTGCAGGAAGCACAGATGCAATTATATTTGCCGACAGCAGTTCTGCTATAGAAAATAGCTCAATTGCGATTCATTGCCTGCCGTTATTTGGCCATGATTACTTACATATTCCCTGTACACTTTATAACTGGTGAGCCATAAAAATAAAGAGACTATTGCTGTTAAAAAAATTATTTTCACTTGAAATTAGTTATGAATTTCCCAGCACGTGTACACACACACACACACACACACACACACATACACAAACGCACACAAAAAGAAATATTAGCATTTAAAGTCCAGGTTACAACTTTCAATCCCATCTTAGAAGCAGGAGCACTCGTGTAAGTTTTCCCACTGCAATTTTACAAAATAGCATCATGAACGCAGTTCAGCTCAGACCAGTGGCATCCATGCAGAGTTTAAGAACACAAAGGGAAATCTCAAAGACCACACAGAGAAATCTCAAAGGCCACAAAGGGAAATCTCAAAGACCACACAGGGAAATCTCAAAGACCACAAAGGGAAATCTCTAAGACCACACAGGGGAAATCTCAAAGACCACACAGGGAAATCTCCAAGGCCACACAGGGAAATCTCAAAGACCACACAGGGGAAATCTCAAAGACCACACAGGGAAATATCCAAGGCCAAACAGGGAAATTTCTAAGGCACAGAACAGTGACGGATCCGGTGTGCCGATTACAAATTTGTAACTGTCACAGCCCCAGCCACGATGTGCCATTCTGTCCTCTTAATAAATCCACCTGAAAGTGCTTGAAGGCGGTGCAGCACTTCTGAAATTCTGTTCCGCTAATAATTTTTTGAATAGGTCAGCCTGTTCCCATCATTAAAGAAAAGGGAAATTGGAGATAACTGACTCGGATCCTTTTCCATCTAATAAAAGTGTCTCTGTGGGGTGAGAAACAAGGTCAAAGTATGTTTCTTTATAACAAGCTGATCTGCCACAAAATGCAGTATGTTCTCTGGCATTTCTCTAATGGTCTATTCACACAGTAGTGTCCAATCTTGCAGTAATCCAAAAGGGTGTGTGTGTGTGTGTGTGTGTGTGTGTCTGTACAGTATGTCTACAGTGCCAACTACAACTCAATTTATATCCTCTTTCAGTAAAAACCAAATGCCATCAGAACAAGAATTTGAAACACAGTTTGAAATGTTCTGCACGTATCTGAGTGCAGGTAGATAGCGACTCGCTCGGCTTGTTCTGATTTTTGAGCACTTTAAAAGCAATCGTCAGCTTTTTCACCTGCTAAAATCAATAAGCATTCACTTTCTGCAGCTCTAGGGCTGTTTCCTCTTAATCTTTTTATTATTTTCCTTTTGAGTACCTTTCATGTCTCCGCCTGTCCGTTATAGTCTGATATTGTTTTAGTTTCAGCAGAAATGAACATCACCGAGGAGCGGGTAACAAAATATAGATTAAAAATATAGATTTAAAAAAAGTAGCGTTCAGTTTTCATTTCAGTTGGAGCATTCTCGTGCGCAAACACAACTTTTAGAAGTTTTTCATGTGCGTAGGTTTTCATGAGATTGCCTCCGTTGTACTTGCAGATTTAACAGGGAGGGTTAATGCAACCAATTAATGTGTAGAGCTATTTATGTGTCTTCACTGACTTGCCAATTTGGCCCAATCCATTGGTTACTCAGCGCCATGTTCTCAAAGTCGGGACATACATTAGAGGATGAGACAAGCTCTACATGAACGCAGGATGCACAGGTTACTCAGTTACTCAATATTCTCAAAGCCTCTCTCTATGGTTGAAGCGGAAACATCCCAAATTTAAAGCTGCTTTAGACAGTTAATTAAAGGGGTGTGACCAAGGGCATCGCGGCAGTAATGGATGTTCTGTACTGCAGTACAGCCCCCAGAACCGCCCGGTACAAACCAGAGAGCCTTGAGTAGTTACAGAGCAGAAAGGACCAAACAAGCACTGGAGGTCTGCACCTGCTAAAGCAAGCAAGGACAGGAGCTGAGAACCTGCTAAACCAAACACACACAGGAGCTGAGGACCTTCTAAACCAAACACACACAGGAGCTGAGGACCTTCTAAACCAAACACACACAGGAGCTGAGGACCTTCTAAACCAAACACACACAGGAGCTGAGGACCTTCTAAACCAAACACACACAGGAGCTGAGGACCTTCTAAACCAAACACACACAGGAGCTGAGGACCTGCTAAACCAAACACACACAGGAGCTGAGGACCTTCTAAAGCAAACAGGCACAGGAGCTGAGGACCTTCTAAAGCAAACAGGCACAGGAGCTGAGGACCTTCTAAAGCAAACAGGCACAGGAGCTGAGGACCTTCTAAAGCAAACAGGCACAGGAGCTGAGGACCTTCTAAAGCAAACAGGCACAGGAGGACCCGCTAAACGTTAAGTCTTTGAGTCTGTGAAAAGCGCTATATAAAATAAATTATTATTATTATTATTATTATTATTATTATTATTATTATAATAAACCAATATCTGCGGAACCACTTGTGGCACATCAGAGGAAGTGATGTCATAGAAGGCACTCAGGTTCTGACTCCGCCCATTCTCCTGGCCTGTCCAATCAATGATTCCAGATTTTCGGCATTAAGGCAGAGTGCTTAGGTCCACATCGCTGTCAGTCACCCCATTTTCCACAAAATGGCCGGTCCACAGGCCTGGGGTCAACTCATTCAATTTAGGAAATCTAATTAAAATTCCATCCACTCTATGAAGAAAATTCTTTTCCTCATGAAATGATCACACTAAAGTGGAATTCACCCACAAACTCATACTCACATTATCCAAAAGATGGGACACCATACCATGTTTCAATCCGTCGTTTGACAAAGACAGACGAGTGCACTGACTCGGATATGCAGAGTAAACCTGTAGCGGGAGGATAAATCTCACCCCATTAAGAGCGCTCATTAAAAACCCAAACCAGGAGCGAGGGTGCCCCGCAGACTCGGGCCTGCAGGTCTGGCCATTCATGCGCTTCGATTCTGCGCTGCCAAAAAGTGACTCAACGGGCAAAGAGATTTGCACGGCCTGAGCAGGCCAACGGAACCGGCCATTTTAACGAGAACAGAGTCACACTTCATTATAAAAACGGGAGGGGGTCGTGGAAGCATCAGTAATAATAGTAGGCATTGTGAAAGCAGTAACCGTAGTTGTTATGTAGTAGTAATAGTAGTGTTAGTAGTTGTAATAGCAGTAGCAGTAGTAGTAGCAGCAGCAGTAGTAGTAGTAGTAGTGGCAGTAGTAGTAGAAATTATGCAGAAGTATTAGGAGTAGTAGTGGTCGTAGCAGTTATAATATTGGTTGTTGGGTTAGGTTATGTATTCGTAGTGACAACAGCAGCATCAACAGCAGTAGCATTAGCAGTAGCAGTAGCATTAGCATTAGCATTAGCATTAGCAGTAGCAGCAGCAGTAGCATTAGCATTAGCATTAGCAGTAGCAGCAGCAGTAGCATTAGCATTAGCATTAGCAGTAGCAGTAGCATTAGCAGTAGTAGTAGCATTAGCATTAGCAGTAGCAGTAGCATTAGCAGTAGTAGCTGCAGAAGTAACTGAACTGGTGGGAACGGCTTTCAGAGCCTTTCGTTGTGAACCACACCCCGCTGAAGCTTTGCTCCACTGCCCGCTGCCCGCCGGACTCTCTGACACGCATAATACAATCCCGCAGTTAAATATAGATTACGTCATATAATGTCAACAGACAGCAGGACAATTCCCTGGCAGTTCCTCCCCCATCTGTGTGGCGGGGGCCGGCTGGAACACAGCACCCCACCCCCCCCCCCCCCACCCCACCCCACAGCTCACTGTTTTCTCTGAGACTAATTATATTTGAACGAGGCAGAGCAGCCAGGGTTTGAGACTCCCCCCCCCATTCACCATTCTCCATCCCGCCCCCGTCTTCTCATCCTCTCTCACAGTTCTGACTTCCTAAAAAGCGAGTCTTCCCCTGCGCTGCGTACCGAAGAAATGCCCTTTCTCCCACAGCCCTGATTTTAATGTGGAGAGTGTGACACTGCGCCTCTAAATTTCAACGTCGTAAAATTCCAGCCAAAGGCCTGTTTCACAGCAAATAAAATCTGTTTCTTTTTTGGGGGGTTCTTTTGGGGGGGGGGGGGGGGGGGGGGGGGGGGAGAAGGAGAATCAGTGTGGAAGCAGCAGTATGTCTCTTTTATATTCTTTAAGTCAAGGCAGAAGTATATGGGATAAACATCACAGGAGCTTGAGACAGTGCTTAAACACACTAAATTACTGAATGCGAGGGCGGGGGGGGGGGGGGGGGGTGGAATGACAAATGGCAAATAAGGGGATCGCTGATCCCATAAACTTAGAGGATGGGGTGAATCATTTTCACTTCTAAGTTTCAGCGTTTAGCAGACGTTCGTATTCATACTGACCCAGATAACTTACATACATGGTTTAGGCCACAAAAATAAATAGATAAACACTAATGCTGAGTCATATGGGTCAAAACTGAGAGCGCTGAGTTAGTAAGCAGTCATGTTAGATAGCAGGCACAGGACGGAAACAGAGAACGCAGCATTGTTAGACAGCGAATGGGCGGAGGGGACCCAGCTTTAGATTTAGCCTAGCGGCGGCCAGCTAGCCCAGGTGAGATGCTTGTAGTCGAGCATCAGGTGAGCCAAGCTGCAGTTTGAACAGATGTGTGTCCAGCCTATGGTGTTAAGTGTGGTGCCAAGTGCAGGCTATGGAGTACAGACTATAGAGTTGATCAAAATCATCATCATACTTCATTAGCTTCAGCATTGTGTGAACCCCCCCCCCACCTTCTACCACATCTCTCTTTCTCTCTCTCTCTCTCTCTCTGTCTCTCTGTCTGTCTCCCTCCTCCTCTTGGAGTTCAAGCTCAGAAGATTTTTATCAGCATAAGTGTATGCTTTCATGTTTCCATTACATTTATTTATGTACATTATATTTATTTCCAAAGCTCATAAGGAAAAAAACAACAAAGCAAAACTAAGAACATGAACTTCTATAAGCAGGAAATGAACGTAATGAAATAAATAATGCATGTACACTCATTATTACATCTTTTTCATGTCGGTTTTCCTCACATAGGGTCCCAGGGGGGGTCGCAGGTGTTAGCATGCTGCGATGCTAAAGCCCCAAATACCCCCCCCCCCCCCCCCCCCACACCCCCCACCACTCTCTCTCAGGAGACACAGCAGCTTGCCTGCCTGCCTTCTGAGGGGTGCTGAAAATCAGGGCAGCTCCTGTTTATTTTGGGGGATCACAGACCTCTTCCGTCTCTCTACTTTCATATCTGGTGAGGACATGATGCTCGGTTTGAAGAGCCAGGACTCTCTCTGACTCCGACACCGACTCTTTCAGTCTCCGGCTCCATCAGTCTCTGTCTCTGACTCTGACTCTGAATCTACTAATTGCTATTATAACATTATATTTATACATAATGAAAAAAACAAACTGTATAATTAAAATACAAATATATAAGATTTGGTGGGGGTCAGAGGTCATTGCTGATCCTTCAACTATGGCAGGATATTGTGCAGCCAAATTTGCTCAGCACCTTTCCTCTCCGAGGAGGATTTGTAGCTGGGTCTCAGGTAGGGTTGGGAAGTTTGGGTGGATTGTTTTTAACTTTGGAAAAAAAAGTTCTCTCATTTCTTTGTATTTATTACGTTAGGTGAACAAGTTCAGCTCTGTCTCCAGTTGTTATTGACTGCAGTGGGACCACAGCCTCTTGTTTCTCTCTTTCTCTCTTCTCTCCACATCGCTCTTGCATTTGTTTCTCTCTCTCTCCCTCCCAACCCTCCCCAAGGGTGTGGAGCAGTGACCGATGAACTTAAACTTAATTTCTTCAGTGAGCAGCCAGCTGTATGCCAAGTACTGCATGCAGGTCCTTCTGTATGCAAGTCATTTTGTATGAGAGATACTGCTAAATGCCAAGTGTAATGTAATAATTTCAGAGCTTGTTCGCCGTGACGACCATGCCAGTCATTTAACATGACGGGGCGGGGGACGTCCCTCAACAAAACGCTGTTTGTTTTATTTTATCTCCCGCCCGTCCCCAGACAAATAAAAATGCAGATACACAAACCACGCCATGGCAACAAGCATCGGCCGAGAGAGAGAGAGAGAGAGAGAGAGAGAGAGAGAGAGAAAACCCCGCAATAACCCTATTAATTTGTGTCACTCAGGGACGAGGGAAATGTTGTTATCGTTCCAAATCCAGTAATTAAAACATCCTTTCTACCGTGCGTGAGCGGGACGGCATTCTCTCCCCCCCCCCCGCCCCCCCGCCCCCCCCCCCCCCCAGCACTCTGCCATCTACAGCACGATGTTCCAGTATCGGCTCCCCCCCCAGCACTCCGCCATCTACGGCATGATGCTCCAGTATATCGGCTCATATTCCCGTTAGATTCTGTCGCACGGCCGCGGGGAACTGGAACGCGGTCCCTAAATCTGACAGACGGTACGGACGCGGGCTGACGCCGGCCCTGGTGCATAATCCGGCGCCTGCGACGGAATCCGCCGTTTACCGACCCGCACGTCGCTCAGGGGTATCCCGGCAACCGCGGCGGCTAACGGAACGCAGACCCGCGCGCGCTCGCCACGCCGGGAGCGCGGGCAGGGTCCCAGGGAAAGGGACGGGAGCGGGAAGCGCGAACCCTAAATTACTCACGCACCCCGCGGTACGCGCGGGCGCTACGCGTCTGGAGCCCAGAGGTCGTTTAATCAGACAGCGACCCCGGGGAGCCCCTCCCAACGAGGCTCGGCGGGGCGGAGTTAGCGGAAGAGCTTCCGCCCGAAGCTTCCGTTCGCGCGACGCAGAGCGCGTGCCAGTCCACGCAGGCAACGTCTGCGGCGAGTTCACACGAGCGAATTATTCACACAAACGTCGTGAGGATTGCACACGGCGCATCGGTATTCAGCTTACTGCGGAGAACTTTCTAAGTAACGGGGAACAAAAAACGAATGTTCTCCCACCAAAAAAAAAAAAAAACTTTGGTTGAAAAGTGTTAAAAGTGGAGATTGCACAGCAAGCGAGCTCCATTGCATCACATGCAAGATTTTCTTTCTTTAAAAAAAAAAGATGTGAAAGTATAAATATTGGGCAGTAACCGCTGGCACTCTGAGGAGAGGCTGTTCTGCCTGTCCGGACAACCCTTCCACCGGGCAGAGCTTCGCACCGGAACCGTCCAGGCAGAGCGTCCGTAGCTCAGCCCAGCTACACGTCGGGTCACACTCTGAGGGGCCGGAGTCATTTCAGGTCTGCAGCATTCGGTGTGAGAACACACAGAGCGTGTATGGCGCATATTAGAGACCGCAGCGAAGATGCCTTAACGTCTCACCCCTCGAGTCTGGAGATCTGGTTTAGTGACAAGAGTATCTCTGGGAAAAAAAAATCAGGAAGAGCCAACATCTACACCCCGCCTCCCGCCTTCCCCCAGCATGACTTTATCATATTCCCAAAAACAACATAAACCAGGGAAACACACGCGCCTGTAAATGTAATTGTCTCTCTCTCCGGGGAGCGGCAAAATGACTGCAGTTAGTCGCCCCTAAATCTTGAGCAAAGAGGGTTTCGATTACCTATAAAAAAATAAAAATAAAAAGTGACTCAGACGTCAGAGGAAGAGCGCTGCCTCGTAAATATGCAAAGTGAACACTTTCACACGTTCGCTTCCCAAAGGCGGAAAAATTTCATCTTAAATCTAAATTCTTTTGCGTCTTTTCCAGCACAGTGAGCACCACAGCTGTACTTCAGGTAAGGTAGTTACAGAAGGTAATGGCTACAGTACCTAATAAAGGATATTACAGAGGACACAGTGGCCCGTTCTCAGAAAAAGAAATTAGCATTTACATTACCGCATTTATTTTACACGGATATGTAATTTGAACTTTGAATTAATTTTATACTTTCTGGAAGAAGAAAAAAACAGTTTTATTTAGCAATCATAGACAAAATTGGTGTCACATTCTGAAGCAGACCAGTGAGCGTGCAGTCGTTCTAACACAACACAACACAACACAACACAGCACAGCACAACACAACACAATGCAACACAACACAACACAACGCAACACAACACAACACAACGCAACGCAACACAATGCAACGCAACACAACACAATGCAACGCAACACAACGCAACACAACACAATGCAACACAACGCAACAACATAAAATATAACGTAACATAATGATAAAAACAGGCCACTCAAACTATTACACACAACTTAAAAACACAGAATATAGAAGGAAGGGTGGAGGGAGGTCACAGAGAGAGAGAGAGACACAGAAGAACAGAGCGGGTGGGTGGAGTAAGGGGTCCGGGATGGCTCTGCAGAAGCACCCGAAACACAGACGGAGTCTAAAGCAGATGGTAACAGGGCCAGGCGGGAGTAGAGATCTTTCGAACTCTGCCAGGTTCCCCCAACCCCCCCCCCCCCCCCCCCCCCCCCGAGTCTCCCCCCACCCCCCAGAGGAATCTGTGTGAAGGTGCATCGAGCCAAACGCTACTCTGAATGAACTGAATGTGTTCTGTGAAGCTGCTCAAGGGTGCCTAGGTCTCCCACCCCCCCCCCCCATCATCTCCTCCATCTTAAAGCCGCTCGTCTTTGTCTGAGGTGTCAGACGCACCTGGTCGCAGTGTAAATAAAAGCCTTAAAATTCAGCGTTCGGGGGAAAGGCTGTAATCTCCACATCGGATGCAGGGTAAGCATCATGATTGGGTGTCATTTTTTTTTTGTTCCTGTTTTTGTGCTGAAGCCTGGCTTATCGTAGAGCGTGTTTTTCTAAATAAAAAAATAAAAAAACTAGTCTTACAGCCCATAGCCCAGAGGTTATTATTAACCTCAGTGGGCTGCTTTGTGCAAATCAACAGCCAGTCACAAGCCTGGTGCATCTTGGGAGAAAAAAAAACGTAGGTCCCTCTGCTGACATTCAGGATTGGACAGAGCCGCTCGAGGTGTCACTACTGATGGGAACACTGCGTCGTGGGAGGAAGATCAGATGTTTTCAGATTTCGTTTCTGAACGACGGGCCGCAGTATCGTTTCGAGTGAAACTGTCATTAACGAGCAGGCTGCGCCAGACAGGAGGTGTGATCCCAAGCGTTCGGGGGGGAAAAAAACGTGTTTCGTAACTTTCATCTGCAAGTGTGATATTCGGAATTAACAAAGATAAATTGACCAGGGGGAGGGCGGCACTGGGAAACCTGGGTGCTGTGATGAACTGACCACACTCTCCTTCACACGGCAAAAACTACCATCAAGAACCCTGTCTGTACCAAGACATCAGTCAAATCTTTTTCTAACATTATGTTTTTTTTTTAAACGATGAAATCTGAATTTTTAAAACTGAAAACCCAGACCCTGCAGGGAGAAAACAGAATTAAAGGGTCGTGAAACAGAAATATTATTTTCTCAAGTTCCAAACATACCCATCCAGACAAATATATATCAAAATAGTGCCCATCTATAGACCAAAAAACTGGCACACACCTGGTTTGAGATTTTTCAAAAGCAATACAGAATTATATAGTACAATATATGCCATGATCACAATATGATGGGTCTTTTGGTACATTATATCACCCCCAGTTGAGTATTAGTCAATAGAAAAGAGCATCATGTTCTGTCACAGCTGGCTTAGCCAATAGGGAAGAGCATCCTGTTCTGTCACAGCTGGCTTAGCCAATAGGGAAGAGCATCCTGTTCTGTCACAGCTGGCTTAGCCAATAGAAAGAGCATCCTGTTCTGTCACAGCTGGCTTAGCCAATAGGAAAGAGCATCCTGTTCTGTCACAGCTGGCTTAGCCAATAGGAAAGAGCATCCTGTTCTGTCACAGCTGGCTTAGCCAATAGGAAAGAGCATCCTGTTCTGTCACAGCTGGCTTTAGCTCACGAACCCGCTCCAGTCAATGTCACGGCTGACAGATATCAAGCTGGCTCCATATTGGATTAGATTTCACTGGGAGCACAATGCTGCAGTCTCTTAAACCTGAGTGACTTTGAGAGTTCTGATTGCCCACGGGGGCCGCGGGGGCAGCTCAGCCACAGAATAACCAGCACGCGAGGTCCCTTTCTGTCTTTTTTTTTCTTTGTGCCCCCCCCACCCAATACTATCGATTGTTTACACTGACCTTCAGAGATGAAGGGGAGGGCGGGAGGGACAGCACGCGTGCGTTCCAGAACAACAAAACACCTGCCCCCCCCCCCCCCCCCCCCACCCCCCCCCCCCCCCCCCCCCCCACCCCCCGGGCGCTATCTCCGTCTCCGACCTTTAAAATCAATTCCCCAACTGTCATTCTGAGCGGCGCGCCACGGCAACCGGGACTGTAGGACGAGCTCAGCCAGCCTGCGGACACTCCGACACCGGACCCCCCCCCCCCCCCCCCCCCCCCGCTCGCCCGCCCGCCCCCCCGCTATCCCCGCACCCTCGCACGGCGAGAGGGACACGCTCACAGGACGACACGCTGGTTTAGAAAAACATAAAAGCGTCCCTCTAACTCAGCGCCGGGGTGGGGTGCACTCAGATCCTCCCAGATCGCCAAGATATAGATGTGCTGTTGGAAAGAAAAAAAAAAACATCTTTTTTGCACAATTTCCCACTGGAGTGCTTTGCTTTTTGGCTTTGTTTTTCTTTTTCTGGAACAAACAGACAGCAATTTAATTTCTGTACAGAACTTCAACAATTATCTGTCTTCTCTCTCTTTCTCTTTCTGTTCCCTCTTTTGTAAAAAAGAAAGCCTTGGGGCTGCTCATTCTCACACCCCCCCCCCCCCCCCCCCCCCCCCATTTAAAAAAAAAAATGCAATGGATTGTGGGTGAAGCCGTGTGGCTGGCTCAAAGTCAGCTATTACATTGGTGCTCACAAGTTCAGATGCTCTTGTCATTTTAACCCCCCCCCCCCCCTCCGCCTCCACGTCCCCCTCCCTCCACCAGGAATGGAACATTATGAATATTTAAATGATTTAAACCATATTTTCCATATTTTTCACGAGTGCCTGTTCCGGAGCTAGGTGTCAGGTCAAGGTGGTCCTTCTGACAGTCGAGGTCAGAGTGCACGACTCTGACTGGCCGTGCGAGAGATGGGTCCCAACCCCTCCCGTGTTCTCCCCTGATCCACTGTCAATCACCCCCAACCCCCCCCCTCCTTTAGTGGAGCTACAGGTGGGGGCAGGTCCTGACACAGGAAGTAACGTGCCTCAGTCGCCACGGTGACAATCTTTAGCTTGTTGTCCAGTTTGGTTGCTCTGTATCTGCCTGCAAGTCCTGAAAGATCCAGAAAGATCCAGAAAGCTAAGACCCTAATCACACCACGGCCCAGATAAACAGCCTAATGTGAGTTACACAGCCCCTCGGGACACAGGTACACACGAGAGCGTTACAGACCTAATCAGGCTAGCAGGTCATTTATGCCAATCACAAACTCCCTACTTCACAGCCCACTCAATTCATCAATGAATGCTATTGGTTCCTCCACCTCAGGCAGGTGAATGTGATGTCACATGCAGATCTACAGTACATTTGTGTGTGTCTGTGTGTGTGTGTGTGTGTGTGTGTGTGTGTCTGTGCGTGTATGTGTGTCTGTGTGTGTGCATGTCTGAGTGTGTGTGTGTGTGTGTGTGTGCATGCATACATGCATACGTGCATGTGTGTGTGTGTGTGTGTGTGTGTGCACGTGTGTGCGCACTAGAGGATTGGCCAAGCTGCTATAGTCATGTTTTTGCACCATATTATCCACAGACAGATTGTTTTGGTATTAATGGATGCTAGATCAGCAGTGGCACCAGGATTTCAATTTTGGAGCAAAGCAGTTTTTGGCCGGCCCCTAATTGAGGAATTAGGCTGCCTGCACTGCCCTGTGTCATTTATCTCATTACTCCGTCCTGCCGGACATCGCCCGCTCGCCTTTACCGCGCTGCTTATGTCATAAACAGCTGATCTGCCGCGTTGCTACGGCAGCACAGAACGCTGGGAGAGAAAGAGCCGAGGTGTGCGCTTTGGGCAGCGCATTCAACATTTTGCAAAAGGAAAAAAAAAAAAAAAAAAATCAATATCAACTTGTGATTGCAGAAGCTGAAGTGGATGATAAGGACACTTGTTTTTCATCCAATATCTCAGTAACATCAGCACAGAGCTAGCTAAGCAGTTTGGTGTAAATATATGCAATATGTTTTATTTTCCGGTTTTAAGTAACGTTATACGACGTAGTTAGCATCTCATACGGAAAGTCAATGTCACAGAAAAAATAACCATCGCAGCCTAATGTTTAAACTGTGATTTTTTCCCCCCCAATCTTTATTGTGCATTCAAATGTTAATGAAAATAATTGAAAACAAATGTTTAAAAATATTTTCTCCCCACTGCCGTTTACAAAGGACCACTGGTAGAAGGGGCGGGCCCAGGTCCATTAGACCCGCCCACTGCGCCACGCCTGTGCAAACTGACTGGTTGTGGCCCGATTTCTTCTTCTCTTCTACTGGATTAATGAGCATGCCACTCAGCTGTTTAACCCATCGGCTGGTTATTGCCCATCTCTATGAATCATTTAGCATCACAGCATCCTCTGTGGCACTTTACACACGTGTTGGATGATTACACTTCAGCTTCTGTCAAGTAAATGTGCGTGTTGCAATGTACAGTCACACAACTTTTATTAATCCACAGATTGGAAAATCGAGTTACAACTATAAGAGCCATGAGATACAACTGGGAAAAACACATGGTCACAAGTCAAGTATATGAGCCAGGCTTGGGAAATTGAGGTAGAAGGGTGGGGGGGTGGGGGGTGGGGGGGGGGGGGGGGGGTTTAGGGAGTGAAGCTCAGTGGTGGAGAGAGAAACCCACACACAGACAGGCCAGCCGTCTCATTTGGGGATGCCAGGACTCATGAGAGGAATGATAAAGATGGAGAGCCAGTGGAAGTGTCTTTAACTCTTTAATAGGCGTCGCCCGTCCCTCCCTTGCAAAGTCCAGAAGCCCAGTGCAATAGCACAGCAGAGACACAGGCTGTCCCTCTGTAATAAAGCTACAGTCCCCAGCAACTAATCACCATCCTGCACAGGACCTGACCTGCATCTCTCTGTCAACAGTGTACTTCAGCTCTGCATTGTGACAATCACATACACACTAATGTGCCAAAGCTATGCATTGTGACATCACATACTCTACACACTAATGTGCCAAAACTATGCATTGTGACATCACACACAACACAAACGCGCTTACACCAACATACTGAAACTGCATTGTCAAATATGCCAGTGTAATTCAGTCCTGCATTATGACATCACAGACATGCAAACATACTTTAGCTCTGCTTTATGATATCACACACACATGAAATACAAGGAAATGGGGGGGAAACAGTCTTAAGGCCACAGTATTTGCATAATTCCATTTATTTAATTTAACAGTCTTATTTAATACTTCCTGAGCCCTTCCTTGCTGTAGAAACACCACCTGGTGTTTCTGCACTCTGAGCCTGCAGACGGAGTATAAATTTGGCTTTTTTTATGATGATCAAATTCATTAACCAATAATTAATACATTGCTAAAATATTATTAACATTTATCGCTGTGTCATGAACTAGATATCAGTCACCCATTACAAACCCCATTGCAGGGATTAACTGTTATTAGATGAGAATTCATAAACAATTCATAAAGGATGAAGAGTGTCCATTTGAGCGGACTCTGGGAAAACAAGGCAATTAAGGCTTCAGCTAACATTAACTCATGCTGGATAAGCATCCTCTCGTCATTTATAAAGGGGGAATACTGCCTAGCACAGGCCCTGCAAAACAATTAACGTTTATTAACATACATAAAGTACATTAAATATATCTTTTGTGCATACATAAAAGCCGGTTTGCTGACAGTCTTTATGGTCTGCCGAGCCATCATTTATGAATGCAAACGCATTAATGCTGACAGGAGTTATGCTCAGAGTGGGGAGGTGCTTTGAGGTAATCATGGCAGCCTGGCAGTAACAGAGCAGTGTGAAAGTTAGGCGAACTGGGTTTGTAACTGAATCAATCGGGTCCCAGGTCGAGCATTAGCATCGTACCCATGAGCCACCTGAAATTCAAATAAGGTGTCCGCTAAACATAAGCCAGTGTCCACCACACACTTTCTTTGCACATGATTATTTGGGTTCGAGAGCGGAGCTGAGGTGACTAGCAGGGAAATTGGCTCTAATGATATTCTAAATCCCGACCAACTTCGAAGGATCCCAGTCTCTATCGTACCAAAGACCCTTCCCCTCATGATAAACTCCCTGACTGAGGAGCTCCAGCTAAGACCAGAAACGCTTAAGGAACTGCATCGGTTACCTGAGCGGTCAATCCCATCGATCAGCGGACCGCTGAATAAACACACCTGCTGCCTGCAGAGTGGCCTTCCGGAGGAGCACCGTGAAAACGGCAGATTTCCGCCGGAGATCGATTAGCAGGTCATTACGCCCGGGGAATCTAATCTGCCATTGCTCACCGCTTTCCGCAAACTCCAGGCCACCCCGCCAGACCACCCCGCCTGGACACCCGCCTGGACACCATCGTTTCGGGAGAGAGGCGGCATCCAATTCATGCATTTCACTGCAGATGTATTACTGCAGACGCATTACCACTGACGCATTACTGCAGGTGCATTACCACTGACGCATTACTGCAGGTGCATTACCACTGACGCATTACTGCAGACATGTAATTGCAGACGTATAACTTCAGACGCATTACCACAGATGCATTACCACAGCACAGGCGCATTACCGCAGATGCAGTACTGCAGCGTAGTGACTGCACAGCTCAGCTGCAGGGCTGCAGGGAGGAGGAAAGCAGCAGGCTCCACTCTTTTTGTGTTTTCTTTTTCTTTTCTTCCTCAGGTTTAATATGTTGTCATTATTTGAGTCTCCCATCTGGTTTGTGCAGCATGCAGTGCCATGCGTCTGGGGGGGGGGGGGGGGGGGGGGGGGGGGGGGGGGGCACTCAAATGAAGACGCTGCATTATCGCCATGGAAGAAGGAAAGGAAGAGAGGCAGTTATCTTGAGCTCTGGGACCCTGAGACCAACACTGTCTCTGAGAGCAGAGCCTGAACACATCTTTACTGAGACCAACACTGTCTCTGAGAGCAGAGCCTGAACACATCTTCACTGAGACCAACACTGTCTGTGAGAGCAGAGCCTGAACACGTCTTCACTGAGACCAACTCTGTCTCTGAGAGCAGAGCCTGAACACGTCTTCACTGAGACCAACACTGTCTGTGAGAGCAGAACCTGAACACGTCTTCAGAATGAGCCCGATCAAAGCTACTGCTAAAAGGAAGAAGCCCAATGTTTAAAGCCATTTGATGTAAGCCGTGTGTGTGTCTACATGGGAGTGTGTGCGAATTTGTGTGCGTGTGTGTGTGTGAGAGAGAGTGTGTGTGTGTGAGAGAGAGAGAGCGAGAGAGAGAGAGATAATGAGAGAAAGAGAGAGAGCCCCTGCCTGGGTTGAGGGCTAATGAGCTCCACACAGAGCCAGTGTTCCCCAGCACCTGGCTTCATTAAGGTGATATAATGCCCCACCGTTCAGAGAGCCGAGAGTGTCTGTGTTCCCTCATTACCTGCACACAGGCACACAGGTACACAGGCACACAGACACACAGGTACACAGGCACACAGGCACACAGGTACACAGGTACACAGGTATACAGGCACACAGGCACACAGGCACACGGGTACACAGGCACACAGGCACACAAGTACACAGGCACACAGGTACACAGGCACACAGGCAGACAGGCACACAGGCCCCCTCAGTCCGGGCGTGATCAAGGACGCCGTGATGCCACCGTGCTCTCATGCTGCAGTTTCCGTAACGACGAGTCCTCGCTCTCCCATTCGCGGCTTTTAGCAGTGGGGAACTATGGGGATTTTCTCCCGTGACGGATGATGATGTAGCATCTGGATGATGATGTAGCGTAGCGCCTGGATGATGACGTAGCATAGCAAATGGATGATGACGTAAAGTAACACCTGGATGATGATGCAGCACCTGGATGATGACATAGCGTAGCACCTGGATGATGATGCAGCACCTGGATGATGACGTAGCGTAGCACCTGCATGATGATGTAGCGTAGCACCTGGATAATGACGTAGCGTAGCACCTGGATGATGACGTAGCACCTGGATAATGACGTAGCGTAGCGCCTGGATGATGATGTAGCGTAGCACCTGGAGGATGACGTAGCGTAGCACCTGGATGATGACGTAGCACCTGGATGATGAAGCAGTACCTGGATGATGATGAAGCGTAGCACCTGGAGGATGACGTAGCATAGCACCCGGATGATAACGTAGCGTAGCACCCGGATGTTGACATAGCGTAGTGCCTGGATGATGACGTAGCACCTGGATGATGAAGCAGCACCTGGATGATGACGTAGCGTAGCACCCGGATGATGACGTAACGTAGCACCCGGATGATGATGTAGCGTAGCACCCGGATGATGACGTAGCATAGCACATGGATAATGACGTAGCGTAGCACCTGAATAATGACGTAGCGTAGCGCCTGGATGATGACGTAGCACCTGGATGATGACGTAGCGTAGCACCTGGAGGATGACGTAGCGTAGCGCCTGGAGGATGACGTAGCACCTGGATGATGACGTAGCATAGTGCCTGGATGATGACGTAGCACCTGGATGATGAAGCAGCACCTGGATGATGACGAAGCGTAGCACCTGGAGGATGACGTAGCGTAGCACCCGGATGATGACGTAGCGTAGCACATGGATGATGACGTAGCGTAGCACATGGATGATGACGTAGCACCTGGATGATGAAGCAGCACCTGGATGATGATGTAGCGTAGCACCCAGATGATGACGTAGCGTAGCACCCGGATGATGACGTAGCGTAGCACATGGATGATGACGTAGCGTAGCACATGGATGATGACGTAGCACCTGGATGATGAAGCAGCACCTGGATGATGATGTAGCGTAGCACCCGGATGATGACGTAGCGTAGCACCCGGATGATGACGTAGCGTAGCACATGGATGATGACGTAGCGTAGCACATGGATGATGACGTAGCACCTGGATGATGAAGCAGCACCTGGATGATGATGTAGCGTAGCACATGGATGATGACGTAGCGTAGCACATGGATGATGACGTAGCGTAGCACCTGAATAATGAAATAGCGTAGTGCCTGGATGATGACGTAGCACCTGGATGATGATGTAGCACCTGGATGATGACGTAGCGTAGCACCTGGATAATGACGTAGCGTAGTGCCTGGATGATGACGTAGCGTAGCACCTGAATAATGAAATAGCGTAGTGCCTGGATGATGACGTAACACCTGGATGATGACGTAGCACCTGGATGATGACGTAGCGTAGTGCCTGGGTGATGACGTAGCGTAGTGCTTGGGTGATGACGTAGCGTAGCACCTGGATGATGACGTAGCGTAGCACCTGGATGATGACGTAGCGTAGCACCTGGATGATGACGTAGCATAGCACCTGGATGATGACGTAGCGTAGCACCTGGATGATGACGTAGCATAGCACCTGGATGATGACGTAGCGTAGCACCTGGCCGTCAGGCTTCTGCTCCTCCGTGATCTCCGCTCTGCACCGAGCGCTTCGCAGACGGAGAAATCGCCCGGCTCTGCTTCCGCGAACAGACTTCCATATCGCCTGTCAAGGACGAGCGGTCAGAGGAAGCGGCTCTATTGCCGCATTAATTATGCATGTGGGGCAAAAATATATATATTTGTGCTACATGAAGCCTGCCAGAGAGAGGGACTGGCACTCAGCTGCTGGAGGATGCTGGGTGATGTGTCATGAGTTCTGTGTGGCTATCAATGCAGCGATATGAACGCTGTGTTCTGCGTCTATAAACGCTATGCTATTAATAATGTGCTTTTGAATACTGTGTATCTGTGTTATGAATGTTGTGCTATAAATGCTGTGTAGAGGTGCTATGAAGGTTGTGTTATGAATGTTTTTGCTATGACAGCTGTTTTGCTGTGTTGCACATGTCAGGAGTCATTCAGTAACTCTATGGTGAGTAAAATAAGACGAGGACGCTGGAAAATAGAAGGAGGAAAAACATTACAGGCCACCATTTTGTCAGCCTGCATTGAACAGAATTTTTCCACTTCTGGAATCACCAAAGATGGCTCACTTCCAAGAGCTGGCACTGAGATATTTCAGAGGTGTTTGCATATGTAGAGATTTGATTAAGCAATAAGCGATTATACAAGAAAATAAGTACACCCCAAATGAACTTAAGTAAGAGAACCTGTCGAGAATGCAAGGAGGGTTCCTCTCACAATAAAGAGTAATTGTATGTCTTAATAATGCTGCACATGCACAAGTATTACTGCTGTTCCTCATCAAAGCCACTTCAGACTGCGTCTGGGACAGCGACAAACAAGAAGAGAAAAGCGATCTCCAGACAAAGTCGATTTCCTCCAGAACAGACTGCAGGCATTTTTGCGAGGGGGGTGGGGGTTGGCGGGGGAGGTGTTAGTTAACAAACTCCATTACCTCACAAAAGCATCCAATTCAACTAATCAATGTCTCGACCGAAGACCAAAATTATTTTAGTAGAGACAGAGTGCTGGAACAAAACGCCGAAAGCCTCATCAGTACTTCCCTGATTAGACCGAGTGACCCTCCTATCGGTACTACCCTGATTAGACTAAGTGACCCTCCTGTCGGTACTTCCCTGATTAGACCGAGTGACCCTCCTGTCGGTACTTCCCTGATTAGACCAAGGGCCCCTCCTGTCGGTACCTCCCAGATTAGACAGAGGGCCTGTCCTGTACTGTATTTCACCGGTACTTCCCTGATTAGACCGGGGGTCCCCCTCCTGTGGACTGGCCCTCTGTTTTGTGGGTGTCCCTACGAAGCCGCTGTGTGGTCAGAGTCTCGGGCCGCGTCCGTGGCGACCGCAAAGCTTGCTGGGAGACGGGCGCTTTATTTCCGCATCAGAGGGACTGCGTGACTGCAGCCGTAGAGTCGTGACTAAGGGGGGGGGGGTTATCTACGCAGTGTGGAAAGTAAAGCAGTTTAAAAGCCCTGTTCTTCACATGCCATACACTTAAAAACATTGACATGCCCATCTCTCTCTCTCTCTCTCTCTCTCTGTCTCTGTCTCTCTCTCTCTGTCTCTCTCTCTCTCTCTCTCTCTCTCGGATCCCAGATATGCCGGGCAAAAATGAGGCGTTTCTGTCCTTCTCTCTCTATCCATCTTTCTTTCTGCCCCTCTCATCCTCCCTCTCCCACTCTGTCACCCTCAGAGAGGGGAGGTCTTTTGGCTTGTGTGGAGGTAGAGAGGGAGGGGAGGTCTTTTGGCTTGTGTGGAGGTAGAGAGGGAGGGGAGGTCTTTTGGCTTGTGTGGAGGTAGAGAGGGAGGGGAGGTCTTTTGGTTTGTGTGGAGGTAGGGAGAGAGAGGGGAGGTCTTTTGGTTTGTGTGGAGGTGGGGGGGGGGGTTTGGTTTTTGTGGAGGTAGAGGGGCGGGGGGGGGTTGGCTTGTGTGGAAGTAGGGGGAGAGGGGAGGTCTTTGGTTTGTGTGGAGGTAGAGAGAGGGGGGAGGTCTTTTGGTTTGTGTGGAGGTAGAGAGAGGGGGAGGTCTTTTGGTTTGTGTGGAGGTAGGTAGAGAGGGGAGGTCTTTTGCTTTGTGTGGAGGTAGAGAGGGAGGGGAGGCCTTTTGGTTTGTGTGTAGGTAGGGAGAGAGAGGGGAGGTCTTTTGGTTTGTGTGTAGGTAGAGAGAGAGAGGGGAGGTCTTTCGGTTTGTGTGGAGGTAGAGAGGGAGGGGAGGTCTTTTGGTTTGTGTGGAGGTAGGGAGAGAGAGGGGAGGTCTTTTGGTTTGTGTGGAGGTAGAGAGGGAGGGGAGGTCTTTTGGTTTGTGTGGAGGTAGAGAGGGAGGGGAGGTCTTTTGGCTTGTGTGGAGGTAGGGAGAGAGAGGGGAGGTCTTTTGGTTTGTGTGGAGGTAGAGAGAGGGAGGGGAGGTCTTTTGGTTTGTGTGGAGGTAGAGAGGGAGGGGGGGTCTTTTGGCTTGTGTGGAGGTAGAGAGGGAGGGGCGGTCTTTTGGCTTGTGTGGAGGTAGAGAGGGAGGGGAGGTCTTTTGGTTTGTGTGGAGGTAGAGGGGCGGGGGGGGGGTTGGCTTGTGTGGAGGTAGAGAGAGGGGAGGTCTTTTGGCTTGTGTGGAGGTAGAGAGGGAGGGGAGGTCTTTTGGTTTGTGTGGAGGTAGAGAGAGAGAGGGGAGGTCTTTTGGTTTGTGTGGAGGTAGAGAGAGAGAGGGGAGGTCTTTTGGTTTGTGTGGAGGTAGAGAGAGAGGGGAGGACTTTTGGTTTGTGTGGAGGTAGAGAGAGAGAGGGGAGGTCTTTTGGTTTGTGTGGAGGTAGAGAGAGAGGGGAGGACTTTTGGTTTGGTTTTGGGGTAACATGCTCCCCCGTTTCCCCCTCTCTCGGCTCGAATCCAGATTCTGGGCACGTGTTTTTGGGCCGTGAGGGGAACGGGGGGGGGGGGGGGGGGCGTCGGCAGCTGTGAGCGCCCCAGCACCCCGGTCCCCAAACACAGCGCGTCTGCACCTGAGCGCACATGAAAGGAGCAGCTCCGCCAACACCTCTCCAACTTTTCACGGAAAATTACTGCTTTTCCCCCCCTACACAGCTTGGAGAGCCGTGTCAAAAAAAAACAACAACAACAACTGCAACAGCAAGATCAACAAGCAAGAGAAAGTTCACACAAGTCCTTCCAAACTTCGGCTGAAGAAGAAGGAAAAAAAAACGGCATTGGTGACATCACAGGAATGCATGATTTTTTAAAACCGTGTTTTTCGAGGAGAGAGACCCGGCCAAAAAAAAAGAAAAAAAAGAAAAAACAAAACAAAACGACAGCACCGACAAGCCTACGATTATCTCAGATGAGCAGGACCGACCAACCAAAAGATTCAGCTGAGAAAGTGTGTGAGTAATGTTCATCAGAGGAAGATAACTCTGTCTCAGACCAGGGTAAGTGCCCTCATGCAGTATTTCAGGCAGTAATTGGCTCCCCGCGGATGGAGCATAAAGGAGTGTTTAGTGGAGTTAAGACGCGGACGAGGTGCTGACGGGGGTGGGGGGGGGGGGCTCAGAGGCGGCGTGTAATCTCCCTGACATCTCCCCAAATCCTGGATTAAGCAGCCCCCTTGTTCTGCAGTTTACCACTGGAGGAAGGGCTGACTCAAACACAGGCCCCCAAAAAAAAAGAGATCTCTGACGCATCAACATAAAAAAAAAAAAAAAAAAAAAACATCTGCGCACTCGCTTTCCTGAAACTGCGGCAGTGTGAACGCAGCTTGTCGTGCTCGCAGCTCACTCCCCGCAGGACTGCGCAGTCACCCCAGTCCCGATTCAGCAGATAAAACTAATGTTTCAGGCCCAGAGCATAGTCGTGATAGTAGTAATACAAAACATGTAGCCAAAACAACCACTAATAACAGGAACACCGACATCAAACCTCAACTGTAGCATTTAATTACGTGATAACAGCAATATAAACTTGCAGCCAAAACCACAAATTACACAATTAGAGTGATACAGTATAATCCTGCAGCCAAACATAACCACAAGGCATAGGCCTACAATAATAGTGACATCACAACTGCAGCCAAACATATCCACAAGGCATAGGCCTAAAATAACAGTGACATCACAACTGCAGCCAAACATAACCACAAGGCATAGGCCTACAATAACAGTGACATCAAAACTGCAGCCAAAACAAGCACAGATAAAACAATAACAGCAATGTCTAACAACCAACTAAAACAGCAATAAATTACACAACAGAAATACATAACAGTGATATCAAACTGGAGACAAAACAAACCACAACTAAGACAATTTCACAGAGATATAAAGTTGCAAACAGGGGCGGGGGGTGGGGAGTCATTTTGTGAGAATTGGATTGATGTCTTTTTTTGCACACAAGAAACAAGACCAATCGATAAGGCTCTGCGAAGACACTTTCCAAGGAATACAATCAGTTTGTTTAGGACTTAACTTCACTCTCCAGCCATCGAGCACCAGGCTGCAAAACACACTGCTGACGCACAACAAGGTCCCAGAGTCACAACATACGCAAGAACTGTCTTATTAAATGCATGAACACAAGACAGGCAGTATTGTGTGAATATAAAGAAGATGGATGATTGATTCGTGACCACTCAAAGTTTGCGTTTGAGCACCAGTCCCAGGACCGGACAGTCCATTCAGTAATCTGTCCATGGCTGTATCTCCCTGATGGTTGCCGTGGCTTTCCGGAACATTCCACGCATTATTGTGAAATAATCTCCCTTGTCTAATGTGGAGTTCAAGGGATCAGCTCATGCACCCAGAGGTTGCAGAGGTGGCTGATGGGTAGATGATCACACAATCAAAAATGAACACACACAGAATCTATAAGGCAAAAAATCATGCCCAAAAACGCCATATTCATTTACTCATTAATTTACCTGTTTGATAGTTTGTTTGCTTGCTTTCTTGTTAGTTTGTTTGTTAGTTTTTTTGTTTGTTTGCTTGTTTGTTAGTTTTGTTTCCTAGTTTGTTAGTTTGTTTGTTTGTTTGCTTGCTTGTTTGTTTGTTAGTTTGTTTAGTTTGTTTGCTTGTTAGTTTGTTAGTTTGCTTGTTTGCTTGTTTGTTTGTTTGCTTGTTTGTTAGTTTGTAGTTAGTTAGTTTGTTTGTTTGTTTGCTTGTTTGTTAGTTAGTTTGTTTGTTTGTTTGCTGGCTGGTTTGTTTGTTTTCGCATCAGGCTTTTTCAGTGTTTGGGTCCACAGTCTCAGCGGTTATAAAAGCCTGAGATGTGATGCGGATAAGCCTCCTCCTCCTCCTCCTCCTCCTCCTCTTCCTCCCAAACACCGGGGGACCAGGTGCCCGTGAAATGAAAGTGGGTTTTTTCCAGACAGATCGAAAAAAAAAAGATGTGGGGGGGGGGGGGGGGGGGGAAGGGGGGGGGGGTGAGACAGGCAACAAAGCCCCCCGCAGAGCCGCGAGAAGCACGTAGAAACGCGTACACGCTCACCGTGGCGACAAAACACATACGCCCTCACCACGGCGACCAGTTACTGCAGACAGCAAACTCCAGAACATCCAACTGCAGAACCGCCCGCATGCGCCACATACAAGCAGAACCGGCCTGAGCCGGTTTGGGCCTGCTACCGACACCATCGAGGCCAGAGGAGCAAAAGCGACTGCCCCCCCTCCCCTCCCCTCCCCCCCCTCAGACAGCACGGCGTTGCTCAGGTCATCAAGCCGTTATCACAGCCGCCGTCGAAAATCCCTCCCGTGGTTTTCACGCCTAAACGTCTAGATGCGCAAGACGACAACAACAAAATAAAAATACAGCCCAGCACCACGTGTGTTTTCTTTTTAAAAAAATAATAAAACAGAAAATCTTGACACAATCAGAGGAGGTGGCCAGGCGGAGGCCCTGCCAGGCGGAGGTCCTGCCAGGCGGAGGCCCTGCGCTCATTACAGATCCCGTTAAGATCTGCTCACGCAGGGCGCTGATTTACCTTCGCCGCTCCGGCCCTCGGACGGCGGGTCTTAAGAGCCGCCCCCAGCGCCGCTCAGACAAACGGGGAATTAAAGGAACGCGCGATTAGAGAGCCCCTGCAGGCCGTGGCCCACTTCCTGTCTGTGACTTCATTTCCTGCAGGCCGTGGCCCGCTTCCTGTCTGTGACCTCACTTCCTGCAGGCCGTGGCCCGCTTCCTGTCTGTGACCTCACTTCCTGTAGGCACATGAAACGGCGGGGCCCCAGTACACCGCTTGTGGTTCTTCTTCAGTCACTAGTCCCTTAGAGTCTGCATGCCACTCCAGAGCCCACGCCGATGCAATTCTCACCATAGAGAAATGTAACCCCCTTGCCCCAATTCGCTGAGTGCCCGTGGCTAGCTGAGATAAGCACACAAAACCTGGCACGGCATTTCGTAAATGGGGACCATTTAGCGTATATTTTAAGTGAAAGTCCAACATTAATGAGGGGATTGTAAACCTTTGAAAAGAAGAGTAGGCCATTCAGCCCATCTAGAACATAAGAACACAATGAGGAGAACAGGCCATTCAGCCCATCTAGAACATAAGAACATAAGAACACATAACGAGGAGAACAGGCCATTCAGCCCATCTAGAACATGAGAAATAAGGAGAACAGATAATGAGAGGATCTGCCTCATTATTCTCCTGCAGTCTAGAGAGCATCCAGCACTGCGTCAAGTCGGGACTTGAACACCCGGAGGGTCTCTGCCCGGTCAGCGTGAGCTGGCAAGCGGTTCCACACAATAACAACTTCCAGCTTTCCTTTTAATCATTCATAATTCAGTAATAACCGTGGTCGTCCCGCCCCCCCCCCCCCCCACACTCTCCAAACCCTGCACAGCTGTCAGACTCAGACACACACTGCAGGAGAAACAGAGGTGTAAATAAACTGGGGATGCACCAAAGCAAACCTTTCCCTCTGGTCCGTTTGCAAAAAAAAAAAAACTTACCCACTTTTTAACCGCAAAACTTTGAATCAATTTCAAGCTGCAATTAGATCAATAGATCATCGTCAGGTCAACCGCCAATGATATTTCTCCCCCCCCCCCGGGACAACAGCCCAAAGAACCCTTTAAAAAATAATTTTCTTTTTTTAAAAATCAGCCCACTCACCATTCACCACCAGCAGGTAAAATGTGTAAGCGTCAGTAATGACTCAGGTGGGTTCAGTCGGCCTCGGGAAGACTGCATATTTTGAAAGCACAGCCTGTTATATGAAGGAGAGCAATTTGCTCGGGTCTTGATAAAGTCTTAGTCATCGCCATTATTTCTGGCTGCGCTGATATAAGAAGTGAGATGTGAATCCCGCCGTGAAGAAAGAAAGAAAAAAAAAAAGAGAAAAACACAGCGTTCCCAGCGGAAATAGCGAACGCAGACACCTGATAATTAAAGCGGCAGCGCGCGGCTTTCCCCCTCCGCGTCGTCCAGGAAACTCTCGCCTTTCCCATGAGCCACCAGTCCGGCCTCAGCGGGAGGCAGAACGGGAAACGCTAGAGAATCCGCCTTCCTGTACCCTTCGCCGAGTTTCCATGAGGGAATTTCATTCAATACAAAAGCGTCCTTCCGTCCATGAGGTTATAAGGAGACATTAAGGGACAGAGCAACCGCTGCCATGTGGCGCGGTCCGTAGGGCGGCCAGCTCTGAACCCAGCACACACATCCCCCCGGTATGCTTGGGGTTCGAGTCCTGGAGCTCACAGTTTGGCAGTGAAAAGGAAAAAAAACATTTTCACACATCTGATTTGTATTAGCACACTTGCCGACAGCGGCTGTTGGGGAAGAAGCAGGCTTTACTGGTAAAGACCTGTAACATGCTGGTGTCTCACACACACCTGAGCTGTCAGTGGTTTCAAATTAAGAGCGCTGCCTGAGTGACTAAGCTCTAAATGTAACTCTGCACCCCGCCCTGTTTCAGGTGTACCGGCTTGGGGGGGGGGGGGAGAGAGCAGGCTGTCTGTAG
>CM045887.1:64351785-64369285 GCA_025169545.1 Anguilla japonica
CCGTCGAGGGCAAAAAGCGAGGAGAGGAGAGGAGAGGAGAGCCCGCCGCTCTCACCCTCCGTCCGCCCCGCCTCCTCCGCTTCCGGAAGGTTCCGGCTGCCTCTGCGCACGCTGCGTCTCCGGGTTTCTCTCCGCACTGCCGCAGTCAGCGCTAATTCTGCTCTCTGTCCAATTAGCAGTCCGCTCGTTTAGGAATTCCACTGTGTCTGATTGCACTGATTGCAAATACAGAGTTCCGTCTTTCCTTCTGCACATTGCAGTGAGCATGGGAAATTAGCTATGTATTATTGTTATTATGACAACAACAACAACAACAACAATCCAAATTGCCACACAAGCTCTGGATCTATCTTTAACCACACCCCCTCTGAAATAACTCATAAGCAGCCAGCCAATCCGAATGCTTTGAGGTCAAGGCACACAGAGCTGAATTAAACAGAATATCTGTGGTACCTCCAGGCAAGAGGCCAGAATTAGAGGCAGGCATTAGTAGCCGATCTTCAATAAGGACAGCTAATCAAGTCTGCCACTCTCAGGAGAGCGGGGAGGTCATTATTGTGAAGAACAGCTGCCCCGATGATGTCATATGATGTCAAAGTCATATTGTGAGAGGCGACAGTGATGTCAGTATCGGACACTCTCTGTCCAGAACTCCCTTTCATTTGTCGCCATCGTTGCTGATGGGCTACTTGAGCAATCAATCAACCTATCAACCAATCAAGTCAATTAATCCATCTTTATTTGGGCCCAGTCGTATTTACAGACAGGCTGTCCTACAGTGCTTCACAGTGGATACTGTCAGACACCACAATAAAAAACCAAACTCAAAATGATTCCCCAAAAACCCTTTAAAAGAGGATAAAGCTGAACTCCAGGAAAATGGTGGGATGTGTAACAGAACGGTTCAACAACACGCAAAAATACTGCACATTCAGGAAGCTTCTCCTGAGCGACTGCATGTGCTTGAGGTCATCAAGGCCAGAGTGTGAGACCTACAGCAGGCCCTAGTCCAGGGGCTCTGGCTTCCAAATACATGGTTAAATCATTTAGCAGTCCAGAGCGGCCAGGGGTACGAACAAATGTTCTCCTGATGAAGCCATTATAAACTTCTGAAAGTGAATAAAATAGAATTTTCACTGCCAACTTTTTATCAGAATGTGACGCAGGAGCATAAACGGAAACGTGCTATCGCTTTGGGCTGGTGGTTCAGCGCCGTGAATCACCGAGAAAGCTTCAGACCGCTGGAGAAATGGAAAAGCACTGAGAGAGAGAGAGAGAGAGAGAGAGGGGGGGAGGGGGGAGAAGAGGGGGAGAGAGAGAGAGAGAGGGAGGGGAAGAGAGGAGAGGGAGAGAGAGAGGGGGAGGGAGGGAGAGGGAGAGAGGGGGAGAGAGGGAGGGAGAGGGAGGGAGAGGGAGAGAGGGGGAGAGAGAGGGAGGGAGAGGGAGAGAGGGAGAGAGAGAGACAGAGAGAGAGGCTGCAGGACTGGCTCCTCACAGTGATGTTATTGCACCACTGCAAACATCAAAACTCATCAAACTCCCCCTGGTTACGTGCATCCAGCTGTCTATACCATCCTATCTGGATCTATCGCTAAAATCTAACATACCGCACCGCAAAATCCCTGCAATGTTTCCACTGACGACCGCAGGCACTTCTCAGGAGCCCTTTATCCATCCCATAATAACCGAGCAGCGATGTGCTCAGAGTATTTCGCAGGCAAAAAGTTTTGAGTCCAAGAAAAGCACCTGTACAGGTGACCTGTGAAGACCGACCAATCGCAACACAGAACAGCGAGAGCTCCGACTGAGTCAAAACTCCCAGGGCAAAGCCTTCCACAGCACATCATGTAAGAGCACTGTTTCCAAACCTACAGCCCGTCCGCACAACAGCTCAGCACAAATGCTCTGCGCGAAAAAGGAAATCATTTTTACATCATTTATACGCACATATATCCATGCACAATATGCAAAAAGGCAATTACAATGTCCCTGATAAAAATTTCAAGCGACCCTGACCAGGAATAAGTTGCTATAGATAATAGATGGATAGAGATGGATGGATGGATCAGCAACCTATACAGATGTTTCTATGGGAAAAGATATTTGAACTGTATATATTTCTCAGCAGTTCTCAATGTTGGGAGATGTGGCAGGTTGCGTTCCATGCACTGCCCTCAGGCGTGGGAGGGGTCCACTGTAACATCCCCACAGGTGCACCCCCCCCACCCCCCCCCCACCCCCCACCCCCACCTCCACCAATCACACTCAGAAGAAAACTTAGAGGAGAGGCACTAACAGGCAACTCTGTTTCCTCTGTTCAGCCGAGACACTTCTGACCATTTCCCACCTGACACACTTATTAAAAAAAACACAACACCACCAACAACAGACTGACCTTTCAATCCTTAATTCTGTTTAGAGCCAAAAAAAAAACAACGAAAGGTCACTCCAAAGTGAGCCTTCACACCTGGTGGGTCCTTCATCGACACAGAGCAGGAGCTCTCTCAAACCCCCCAGGGGCCCCTGGCTTACTGTCCACAGTACAGCAGAGGCAGACACAAACTGGCCTGGAACCCCCCCCCCCCCAAAACCATCCCACACTTCAGCCCCCCCCCCCTCCTACAGCAGCCACCCAACCGTGGGATTCTCCTGGATTTTTCATGTTTTATTTTGTTTTCAGACCCAAGATGTTTCAACCAGAGGCAGAGGGGTTTGGGCAGGGGCGTCGTAGTGGGGGGGGGGGGGGGGGGGGGGAGTGGGACTGACTACCCAGGGCCCGATTGGGGGGGAAGGGCCCTCGAAAAGCCTGGAATGATGCGTGAGAGACATGGATCAAGAGAAGAAGGGGGCCCACAGGGACTTCTTAGGTGTATGGCCCAGCATTTTGTGCTACACAGTTTTGGTCTTGTACTCTGACGGACGGTCGCAGGAGAGAATATTCAGCAATAAAACCAAATAACTAGAGGCCCCCAGAGACATCCAGGGCCCTGAAAATCAGTATTTTCTGACTAATAAGGGAGGGGGAAAAAAAACATCCTTGGACTACTTTCTGATGGAAAATTAGCCCATGCAATCTCTTCCAACAGATCACAGAAGCCTTTACAAGCCCCATAACATTTTATTATTTCGCAGATAGATCACATTGACACGTCTCTCTCTCTCTCTCTATGACTGCCATCCACAATTCCCCGACACAAAAGTACAAGAAAGCACCAGCGGCGGTTATGTTCTCAATATCCTTTCATGACATTCTCGTTACATTATGCTGCTCGCGCCGGTGAAATGGCGCGCTGAATTCATTAATTAGTAGGCTGGCCGCGTCTCGTTCCTGACAACGTTAATCCATCACTGCGATTGACACACATCCGCGGGTTTGACAGGAAACGGGGATCACGTGTTGTGCCTCCGTTAAACGGTGCTGGCCATTCCCAAGAGTCAGAATGCCGTTTATTTCTGCAACCATTTTAATTCTGAGGCAAGCGGAAAATGCGAACATGGAGAGAGAGATGTGATTCTGTATCTGGAGAAAAATGCTCTAACGACGCGAGAGACCGGGCGGGCATACTTTGGAATGTCTCTACATTTGTATGATCAGAATCTACCACTAGGGGGAGACACTGTTTCAAACGACAGGCCTGAAGACAGGGAGTAAAAACGAGCAAACACTAAATCAAGGCCCAAAAATCCAACTAGTCAGCGACCAAGAAGTTTTCCAATGGTACTTTTGGATTTACCACCAACTCCCCGCCCTCTGCTGCAAAACGGTTGCAGCGGAGCCGTTTCTCTTGCGATGTAGAATAAATCTCGGCGCCAAACTAATTTACTGAAGGATGAATAGGAGACCGTCGCTGGGTCTCTGGTGAAGGCTAATTCTGTCTGGCCGCCGGTAATGCGGCAGAAAACGAGCGGGAAGCCCACGGGAAACTAAGCGGGTCAAAATCAGGGGGTGGGCACAGCGACGCTGGACTGCTTTCTTTTCCCCGTTTTGTTGTTCCCGCTTTCGGGGACGCGGGGGCCCGCAGGCGCTGTCCGTGCAGTGCCGTCGTGATGCTCTCGCGCGCTCGCGCAGGGAGGTTAAGAAAAGCAATTAATCTGCAGCGAGCGAGCAGCTGCGTTCTCAAAAGAACATCCCCCTACTGACACTCGCCGCCGAAAAAAATGCAATTGAAAACAATTGTTTACGTGCCTGAAAATGTAATAGTCAAAAGAAAGATGAAAGGCCTCATGTTACAATATAAACGATGGTCCTTTTGTTCATTTATGAGTAATTGCAGATTTTACCATGCTCTCTCTGAGTAAAAAATAATAGTTATTTTGTTTTTTATTCTTTTGGTTCCCTTTAAAAGCATGCCGTTTACATTTACAACAAGACATAAACTGTAATGTGCTGGCTAATTGCATCAATATATAATTATATTCTAGCATTCAGAAGGCCACGGAGCGTACCAGTCAAATCAATCTTTCAGAAGCTGCTGCTACGGTACATTACACCTTCGATGAGCTGCTGACCAGTATAATTAATACGTTCTGCTCTGACGACGTTTGCGTATCAGCTGGTCATTGTGCAACGCGTTATGAACAGATCGCAGGAAAGAAAGACGCGGTTACACTGAAGGCAGGCAGTCTCCTCTATGTATATAAATAAATAAATAAATAAATAAATAAATAAATAAATAAATAAATAAATACTAGGCCTATGCACAAAAGTTGACAACGCTACAACGTTCAATTCCTGTTAGATTCCCCCTGGGCAATCAACTCGGCCCAGCTTCTCAGGTGAATTAAAAGAGCGCTTCCTGTTTACACGGGCTTTTGTCTTGGCGCACACAGATAAAGCGACCGCCAGGTACCTTCCTGAAGCCGGATGTCTTTTCATCCGTAACATTATGTTTCAGAGGAACAGATAACCGCAGGTACAGCCATGGTAAAATTCTCGGAGCTTAAATTAAGAAGGGACGCTAAGCGCCTGTCGACCCGTGTATGATTCATACTGAAATAAAAAATAAAAATAAAAAACCCTGAAACGAAAATTACCACAGGAAGCGCCCGTGGGATTTTTATTTCAGTTTATTTATTTATATATTTTTGATAATAGAGAAATAACAAGCCATTAGAGTGCGAATGACCAACAAAGTTCGCAGAGGTCGAGGACACTTCAAACTTTAACCAGCGGAGGAATGACCGCGCAAAGTTCAGGGGCAGGCTCATCGGGGTCGGCACGTCCAGGGCCGCGGTGGCACGAGGCAACTCAACTGCCAATAAAGCTATAAAATATAAATGATGACATCACCGCGAGAGGTAAGGACTGAATGTCAGCTCGCAGGGGGGCCTTTCGATTCGCTATAAAAACAGCAATAAAGCGCCATAATCACATCATTACGGGTTTATTCTCCTGGCATATAGCGTTACCCTCACAAAGTTCAGGTTCTACACATTAACCATTAATGCAAAAAAACGTCGAGGGCCCCAGGTTAATTATGAACTGGGCTCACGGTGCCAGCTCTTTTTAGTTCTTGCTCCTACACTGTCAGAAAAACTGTGCAAAAATTGTACCTATTGGGGTACAACAGCTTGTCACTGCGGCAGCACCCTCAAAGGTACGCCCATTGTACCCTTTACCATCTTAAATCAGTATTCTAAGATATAAATATGACTCACTGAGGAAACATTTATACCTCAGAGCCGCTACCGTACAGCTGATGTGACAGAGGAAACGGAGATGGACGGAAAGTGACATATTGCTGTGAGCTGCGCGCGCCAACTCTTCTGGCGCGTCTGAACGGTACTCTTACTCGCCTGCATAAATGCTTCAGTGAATCAATCGTTAATACGAGTTTGGGTCTATTGCGCAATACGCAGCGCGAACTGCATTTCATTTCTTGTTGAATCTACCCCTTAGTTTAGTCCTCAAACCGTAACGCAATCTGGGCCGGATAATTCGGGTAAAATTCCTGCAGATTACTGACTATTGTAAAACAAGCATTAATTTTCATTCGTACATTTTTTTCGTACGCTTTGGTTAGTAGAAAATGCATCACTGTAAAAATCTCAGGCATCTGCTGGAGTCAAGAATTAAAGTGCTTCGGGACCTTTAAGCATTTGATCCAGGTCTGAAAAAAAATGCAGTTTTTTGTTTGTTTGTTTTTTTTTGGGGGGGGGGGGGTGATCTTTATGAAACGCAAGAAAATGGTCGTTGAGTCGATAAAGTGTATTTTTGGGGATTTTGCGGAACGTACAGGGAGACTATGGGGAATCTGGTGGCGGACGGACGTGGCCTCAGACGAGCCTGTAGCCGGTAACACACACACACATGCACACACCCACTGGCGAAGCGGCGCATCGCGATTCATGAGCGAGAGCGAGACAGTGACTCAGCTTCAAACTGCAGGGGACAGCGCAGATGCGCGAGATGACATTTTCAGCACCGTGGACAGCGCCTCTCCAAACAGCCAAGAAGAGAAGTACAGCATAACTTACTCTCTTTTTTTCTTTTTTTTTTTTTTTTTTTTTTTTTGGTCGCGCTGTAGCAGAGACTCTTTTATAAAGAGATGTCAGTTAGTTCCTTTAGCGCCCGTTGGAAATCTTGTTTTTTTGTTTTTTTGGAGGGGGGGAGGGGGCAGTTGCGTGCACGAGCGCCGTGTTTCTAAAGCTCTGTGGGACCTCGAGAATCCAGTACCGGCTGAATAATGCACGGCGCTTATTCTCAGTCCTCGAGCTGGAGCGCACATTCTGGCCACGCGGACAGACTGTGTCCACTCTTCACTTATTCATAAAACGTCTTTACTGTCGGTTAAAAAGCGGAGAGGCACGACGGCGTGCAGTTTCATCTTGAAGCCTTCCGTGAACAGAAAGGCTCAAGTCTGGCCCTATCAACTCTTTACTGGATAGCCAACTTGCAATTGACCATGTAATATATGCCATACCTCACACCCTAGGTCGAGTACCACTTACCACTTACCATATATCCTATACCATATCTACCATCCTCCACACACCATATATCCTATACCATGAACCATAAACTGTATACTACACACAAACATACCATGTACCACACACGACAGATCATATAACACCATGGATTATATGTACCATAGATTACACAGCATATCCAACACATTATACCAATGCACTGCACACTACATACCAGTGTACATCATACACCAGGGTGGCTGGACATGGTCCTGTAGAGCCACAGTGTCTGTTATTCTGCACTTACCTGGATCAATTGATGTAAAGCACCTGCCGCATCAGGTAAATCACTTATCCCATTAATTAAAGCAGATTGATTACACAGTTAACTCACCTCACCTGGCTTACAGGGTTTGAACCGGCTGCCGATTTTAAGGTGAACACAAACAGAGCTCTGCTTGACCAGGTTTGGTCAAATTGCACGTTTTATTGAATCTCTAAGAGAGAAGAAGTTAACACAACCTCTGCAAGGTATAAGTACACAGATGACACATTTCTGCAGATTTGAATGCACAATTACTATTTATTTGCTGAATGAAACTGAATGAAACATTGAACATAAACATGAATGTGGCACGTGCAGAAGTTTAAGCATCCTTCCAGTTGATCCATTAAAACTTGCTGAAGGTCTCACAAATGGACCCTTCTAACCTCTCAGGGAGCTGTGCTTACTCTCAACAACCATGGGGCTCCTCTAAGCAGCTGACTGAAGTCCTGAAAATAAAGTTAAATTGACTGTTACGAAGGAGGGGAAGCCTGTAAGATGATATCTAAATGCTTAAAACGTGGAACTTCCACCATCAGAAACGTCAATGAAAATCTGAAGTTAAGGGGCACTGGTGAAGTCAAGGCAAGATCTGGAAGGCTGAGAGGAAGCTCTGACAGAAGTGCACCTGGACTGGCCAGGTATGGAACAGAAAGCCCCCATATCACTGCAAGGTACCTGCAGAAAGGTTTAGCTCACACCAGATCACTGATGCACAGTTCCACTCTGCAGCATTGCTTATGATAATACAATCTGCATGGAAGAGTTGTCAGAAGTAAGCCTTTCCTGCAATCTCATCAAAAAAAGTCAGTGCCTTAATTATGCAACTCAACACTTAGATAAGCCAGAGACTTTCTGGAACAAAGTTCTGTGGGTAACTTTTTGGCCACAACCACCAAAGAAAAATTTGGAGAAAGACGGGGGAAGAATTTGAAGAAAGGATCACCGTGCCAACCATTAAGCCCGAGGGTGGATCTACTCTGCTTTGGGTTTGTGTGGCAGCCAGTGGTACATGAAATGTCACGCTGATGGAAGGGATTCAACTAAATATCAACAAATCCTAGAAGTAAATGTCGCAGAGTTAGTGAAGGAATTTATGCTGAATAGAGGTCAGATACTTCAACAAGACAGTGATCCAAAACATACCTCAAAAATCAACCATGAATTATTATTTAAAGGGAGGAAAGATTTAGGTTTAGGAATGGCCTTCAGTGTCCAAACTTATATTTATTTAAAATCTGTGGGGGGATTTCAAACATGCAGTGCATGCAAGAAGACCTAAGAACATTTCTGAACTATAAGAGTCCTGCAAGGAAGAGCGGAAGAATAGAACAACTGTTAGCTGGCTACAAGAAACATTTGGAAGCTGTGATTTCAACCAACACAAGTGTCACTAAACTCTGACTGACAGGGCGCACAAACTTTTGCATGTGCCAAATTAACTGTTTTTTTTTTTTTTGTTGTTTTTTTTAGTCTGTTAAATTCAGTAAATAAAATAGTAATCATGCATTAAAACTTACAGAAATATGTAATGTTTAAATTTGTTATGTGTAGAGGTTAACGTCTTGCTGAATTAGAAAATCTGAAAAATATGCCATTTCAGCAAGGGGTGCCCAAACTTTTGCATACCTCTGTACCTCACTACGGACCTCTGCACAGGTGTGGTAATCAGATTTGGGACAGTGCGGCAGGTAGCCGTTATGAACCAGGGTTTAGTTGGACCCATCGTACAGGTAGCCTCTTGAACATTCCTGATTTTTATAGATTAATAATCAGCAGACTTCATTAAATGCTTTTCATTTTAATGTTGTCCGCACATGATAACAGAAGCACCAAAAAAAACTGTCTGATGGAATGTCAATGATATTTTAAAAATCAGCCTTAAAATATTGATCTCATCTCCCATTTAGATACGCTGAAGAGAAGAACAGTGCTTTGTTTTCTCAGTCAATCGAAGATCGCAGTCTACCACACAGGCAGTACGTTCATTAATTGAAATGTTTGTTATTTTTAGTCACACTCCCCGCCAGCTAAAGATATTCGGGGAACAGGGCTCGTTTAATGCTCATTTCGGTTTGTATAGCGTCGGGCTGTACATGCAGCCTGGGGCGTGTAGCTGCGCGCTTCAAACGCTCTGGAACTTCAGCACGGCAGCGCGACTAGCGCGTCCTCATGACGACGGCACGGCACTCTACCAATTGCATTCCCACAGCGTCGCGTTAGTCTGCATGGGCATATCGGAACTGTGCTCGAAGTTACCACGCGCCACACTTCATTTACCTGCATTAAACACGTACCCCGATGGTTTGGCAAAATACTTTTTTCTCTCTCTCCAGGGGATGAATTTACTAATTGCACGAGGGAAAGCTGAACTTACTGAAATCAGGTGCATTCCAAACGGTAATGGTGATGACGCAGAATGGCAAGTATATCTCGTGCATTAATTTGCGTGGGCAGTTAGACGTGCTTTGGCGCTATAGCGCGTCGGATATCCGTTTGTGAAAAAAGTACCTGTTCCCGAAATGTAATCACGGAGGCGGATATACTGTTATATATATATAATTGCAATACTCTCAAAAACCATGTCGCGTATTATTACTATCAAGTTCACGTAAGTTTGTTATATGTATACGTGGGGCATAGCCATCCAGTCGGGTCAATTATGCCCTGACACACCCCCCAATGAAGCTCTTAAATCACACAAACCAGACGGCTCAGTAAATACGCGGAATCATCGTCAGACAGCTCGTTTAAAACACTCCAAAATTTATAATGGAAATGAAAATATCTAAACATTCTGTAGCCGGTTGTGTTGCACACCAGTCGGCGCGTCGCGCATTCATTAGGGGAGATTGTACTGGACGCTTTAAGAATGGTGTTCTTCCCTTTATCGCAATTGCAAATGAAACCTCAATCGTACCAAGTATCGCATTTACTAAAATCCCTAACCGCCTCGCTCGCGAGCGGAACAGAAACAGCCCTGCCCGCAGTTTAAACAGGTACGTGGGATTCCAATAAAGTCTACGTTACCTGGTCGTGTGGATTTTCCCCGGGGAAGTTGAGGAGGCACGAGGAAAACAAGGCGTCTTCAGACATAGCATAACCGTCCATCATGTGCGGTGTCGGGAGGAGCGGAGAGTGAATTTCTTTCTTAGTGTTTTGTTTCCCTCGTCTCGTCTGCCCTGTTTGTTTCCACGGCGCCGTGTGTGATGCACGAGAAGGAGCGGGGCTGCCAGTGTTGTGGTTTATTCCGTCACGTGAGCTCTCTCATTCCAAAACCGATTTGCCTTTGTTGGAGCACATGCCTACTTTCCCCGTTCTTTTTTTTTTAAACACACAACTTGTGAAACCTTAACCGGAGAAGTCGCCAGCTGCCTTTATATTCAGTGAAGGTTGTTCCGCAACAGGTTGTCAAGGTCAAAATGAAATGTGGTCAACATTTGTTTATCGTTCTAATTAAAACGATCGTGTTAAAAGACATTTAAGATTTCCGTGAACTTGTATGATGGTCTGTTTCATATGTTTGCAAAACTAAATTAATTTTCATACGGCCCATGGAACCCTGGTGGAACTTGGTGGAATCTGGTTTGAGGAGTATTTCGCTCAAATAAAGCACACTGATATCAAGGGGCCCTAGCAGTGGTGTGTGCGTGTGTCTGTATCTGTGTCTGTGTGTATGGGTGTGTGTGCCTGTGTGCGTGTGGTCCTTGTCATTGTCGATTAATGTGTTCTATCTGACAAAATCTTTTATCCAGAGCGGCTTGCGAGGTCGTCGTGGCGAGATACAGGAAGTGCGTGTCTCAAAAGCGAATGAGAGCGGGGGGTACGGGTTCAGAATGGCATGTAACCAGCCCCCCCGGGACAAGGTGTCGGGCAAAGCAAGAGTGTCATCGCAACAGATGAGCATAACTATTTAGTTTTTTGGGTTATTGTAATTTTTTAACATACCCACAGTACTTAAAAGCGATTGGAAATACTGTGGCTAACGATGAGCCAGCAGAACAACGTGACCTTGGGTAGAGGTCACCGCTCATAACTGGAGGCACCGTGAGGCGGGCGGTCTTACTGGGGTCAGAGGTCGGGGGTCAGCAGCAGGAGTTCAGAGTACAGTGGACATCTCTCCAACCCCAGGGGCCCTTCTGGTGAAACGCACTCCTAACTGGTGGCCTCCTAACTGTCCGAGGATGAAGCTCTGGAGGGGGGCCAGACGGCCTCTGTGACCTCTGACCTTTGAGCGGGTCGCTGCTGCCAGCCCCCTGGATGTGGCAATAGCCACCTCAGCACGCAGAGCTTGCCCACAGGTTTTCGGCCAAATTACCAATTTTAATGAGGAAACAGTCGCTCTGGGACACAATTAGCAGCGGACAGGCTGACCCAGCCGGTCAACCCCATTTAAATATTTGGCTGCGCGTGTATTTGGGCATTATTAATGACCTTTTGAATCTCACGGCTGCGCCTTTCCAAGGTAGTTCAGCTCCATCACTGATATAGCCTCCTCTGCCTCAGCCTTGCCCTGCAGGCCAACCGGACATCATGCCACAGTTTGCTTTGGGTTTTTTAATTTTTTTTCTTTTAAACTCATAATACTGTTAGGCTACTGAGAGACAGTGGTATTCTATCGTCGTTTTTTTTTTTTCTTTCTGGAAAGAAGACTGTTATTTATTTTATTGTTTTGTTTTTTGTCTGCCTCGTTTTTGGCCGTTGATTGTCAAGCACCCTCTTTAACTCCAGTGTGGCATTTCAGTGCTGTTTGTGCTTCGCCTCACAGATGAGATGGAGGACATGGGTGAAATGGATGCGATGCGGCCAGTCAAGGCTTTTTCCTCAGACTTCACCCACAGAGTGGAACGACCTGTGACCTCGGGGGGAAAGTGGGCCAATCAGGAGTTAGCAGTGTTAATGATTAAGCAAATATGATGCTGGTAGGAGCAACCCGTGGGAGGAGCCCAGACAGATCCTACGGACAGTAGGGCTTCCCAACCCTGCTCCTGGAGATCTACCGTCCTGCAGGTTTTCACTCCAACCCCAACAAAGCACACCTCATTCAACAGCTAGAGATCTCACTGAGGTACCAAATTAGTAGGCTCAGGTGTGCCAAACTAGGTTTGCGGTGAAAACCTACAGGATGGTAGATCTCCAGGAACAGGGTCGGGCAGCCCTGACAAACAGCATCATGCAGAAGAACACCAGATATATTACAACAGAAATTTCTATTGCCCATCTTATTCTGGATTAGCTCAATCTTCTAAACAAGCATTTCTCGATAAGCTCATGAATGCGAGCTGAAGACTGTTCCGATGCAGCTACAGGAAACACTTGATTGTCAGCTGCTGAATGAGTGAGCTGGCATTGTTGTCGGTGTGCACAGCTGATTGGATAATTGAGGCAGGGTAATCGGATACAGGTGAGAAATGGAGACAGGTGAGGTTACCAGAGTTACCCGACCCAGGGAGAGCGCATGGATTTACTGATCTGAGTTTTTCTTACTTGACATGGTTAAATGGGTTTGTTGCCGGTGTTTTGATTATTTGGCTGAAAAAGACTTTTAATATGCTATTATAATACTCATGGGGGACCTGGGGGAATACAAGGCCTGCTGCTTTTCATCGTTACGCAGAATTTGATTTATCAATTAAGCCAGCTGATTAATTCACCTGGTGTCTTGGGTCTGAACACAATCAGAATTGAAGACCAGTGGTTTATTCCTCAGCCTGACTAAGTCCTTAATTGGTTACTATTAATTAACAGATTGAGTACCAACGTATGCACCCCATGCAATTGTGTAAAGTGCACCACACCATCTCCGTTCCTCAAACTAGTGCTTTTGGCCCTTCAGATCCCTTGGTCCTCATTGGGTCGGTCAGGGTAAAGGGGCCGGCCTTAGTCAAAGGGGCAGGATTATCACCGGCAGTTTATCAGAATACGGTCATCTTTCAGTGTGAGCTTGATGTGAACACTAAGCATGAGCACGATTCAGACCAGGGGTGGTTGTTCCAACCAACTACCTTAGTTATAGTTTTCAGCTCTCTAAACTACGCTGGTTAAATCCTGTACTTCAGCACAATAAAATCTACAGCATACACTTTGCAGTCTGTGGCTGTTGCTGGTGCTTATACAAATGTCAAATCAAAATAAGATTGAGATAATTAAGAAATTAAGAGCGGAAGTTGGCACAAAATCCTGATACGGACTGGCCCTTGTTGTACACCCCTGCTTTAGGCCCAGTTTTTGGGTCAACCTAGCAGGCCTAATCGGGTAAATACAGCTTTTGGCAAGTAACAGTGTAGATCATTAGTCCAGAACCCAGAGAGGGCACAATTTATCATCAGTTATTTTTAAGTGTTCTACACGCATCTCAAATGAGATATTCTGTATTGCGACCTTAAAAGCAGCTCATACTCAAACACCTTTCCGAGAACTGCAATGGACTGCATGGCTAAATTGCCACTGGACTAGCGCTTACTTCAGAGAATAATCGTACTGTTGCGATGGGGTCCGTCTCTCCTGCCGTTGCAGTCGTCTCCTGAATCTTACACAGCGTGATGGAGACGCGCCTGTCATCGCACGCCGCAGCGAACACCGTTAAATAACCTTACTCAGCCGCAGACAATTCTGTTCCCCGCCATCAGCTTAAGCCAAGCACCGCCATTCCGGCTCAAACTGTGGTAATTGCACTGGAGGAGGCCCGCGTGATGGGGCCATTCCGGCTCCCACTGTCCCCGAGGGCTTCATTTCATGGGAGGTTGTTGGCAATCGGCTCTCCGTCATGCCTAAATAGGATGCTTCTGTTGATATCTGAGCATAATGCAGGTTAAAACTGTTACCCGGTATGTCCTTAATGTGCTCCCATCTCTCAAGATGGTGCTCTGACACAAGGGGATAGATAAAAGGCTTATGAACTGTGATTTTATGGTTTATTTTTTACGCAATTTTGAACACTTACTCAATTTTTATTTTTTATTTTGCCTTGAGTGTTGACTACTGGCCTGGTGGGGTCACTGCGGGTTCATTACAAAAAATATGTCTTGCAAAAACATACACAATTGTGTTCAACCTGACAAATGGGGGGGGGGGGGGCATTACTTATTCTAGCATCTGTTTGATGTTCAATTGTGATTTAATGCTAAAAAGCTGAATGTTTAACTGATTATGCAAGTCATTCAACACCCTCAGCGTTAATTTCCCCAGATCCCAAAAACCATCGTCCACCAGCCCAAAAAAAAACACTTCCCCTCTTTCCCACAACAATGCGGTTTTGACACAGGCTCTAGAACAAGCGCTTATCGTCCCGTTTGCAGGGCTTCCTTTCCGGCTTAACACTCGTTCAGGCACTCCCGTTAATTTTCAACGTCACAAAAAAATAAAATAAAATAATAATAACCGGACTCGTCTTCCCTCGCGGTAAACGGATTAAACGTGCAGAAAACCGCGGAGTACGTTTTCTTAAATGCGGCGCATTGCCGAGTTCCACCGCGGGAGGATTCAAACTCCTGTCGTCACGGCGCACGAGCGATTAAAACTAACGTCCGCCAGCTTTAAACTCGGGTATGTTAAGGGTTTTGCGCGGTCGTCTAAAGAAGCGGTAGACTCCCCGATGCCCTTGTGGACAGCCTGCAGGTCGCGCTGAATTCGTTCCTTTCACCTTAAAATCTGCGCCCTATTCATAAAGAAACCAAGTGAGGCGAGTAACGGTGTGAGCGAACGCTTTAAATGATGCATTACGTGCTGAGTAACAGGGAAAGCTGCAGCACCGTGTGCCTCTCTAAGGGAGTAAGTGAATACTGCTGATCTTTAGGGACCGCCTATTACCCGAATTTCACTGAGAGCAGACCTCAGAGACCCACTTCAAAACAAGCAACCCAAATATGCCCCCCCCCCCTCAAAGGACTCATTTGCCCTAGCAGATCTATTTATCAAAGTCACCATAGCGTCCGTTTGGCAGCGGGATATTAAAGGAAGCAACAGAGGTTGAGCATCTTCCTCAAGGGCACGGACGCTTTTCCCCCAACAGGGATCAAACTGGCAACCCAAAGCGTGGACCCAAAACCACCGAGCTACACTGCCGTCTGTGCGCATATACGATCTGTGCTGTGCCAGTCTGTATGTACCCCAGCTGAACAGAGGAAAGCACCCCCCAGGACTAGAGTTATACCTGCGGACACAGCGCCCCCTGCAGGACAGGGGTTTTACCTGCAGCCACAGCGCCCCCTGCAGGGCTGGGGTTTTACCTGCGGACACAGCGCCCCCTGCAGGACTGGGGTTATACCTGCGGACACAGCGCCCCCTGCAGGACTGGGGTTTTACCTGCGGACACAGCGCCCCCTGCAGGACTGGGGTTTTACCTGCGGACACAGCGCCCCCTGCAGGACTGGGGTTTTACCTGCGGACACAGCGCCCCCTGCAGGACTGGGGTTTTACCTGCGGACACAGCGCCCCTTGCAGGACTGGGGTTATACCTGCGGACACAGCACCCCCTGCAGGACTGGGGTTTTACACCCCAGCACTAGAGGGACAGTCGTGGCAGAGTTTAACCCACTGTCACGGAGTTTGTTTTGAACAATTCTTCCAAATCCAGCCCCCAAGCATAAACAGAGGTGGATGACACCAGGATGGGGGGGGGGCTGGTTTAAGGGATTCTTATAGTCTGTCAGCACCTTCACTTTAAACGCATACAATACTTACACAAGCACGTTATTCAACACCATGTTAAAAAATACATTGATTTATTCTCACTGATCTCCAGCCACTAAAAAAAGAAACCCTTTTGAAATGCACATTTAAAACGTCTGCTACATTTGCCTCCATTTTTAATGATTCAAATCAAAGTTTCATTGGGACAGACGGACTGAGTGCTTCTGTTGTGTGTATTTTCATCGGACAATAGTGCAGGGTCCAGGGTACGTCCCATCAAACAGAGGAAAACTGCTGCAGAGAGAATGCAGAGGTCTCGGGCCCAGTTCAGATCTAAACTGCAACGGCGGACAAGAGCAGGTAGGTTCTCATACAGAAATCTAAAGGAATGTTTCCTTGGATGAGTAAGGCCAACACCGTCCGCAGCAAAGCAACACCTGACAAACAGAACGGCCGTTTCTCCAACAGCCAGTTCAGGGTTGGTCGAGCAGATCTGCCCGGTCACTAAACTCCTGGGCTCAAGATCTGACGTGTTGAATCTCAGACCACGGCAGCCTTCAGATGCGCTAAAACGAGGTGATTCACACCGAACAAAACTTCAGAGACGGCTCTGAAACCACGTCCCCCTCAGAACCCGGCGTGATGTCTCCGATCCAAACCTGGGTTGTGAGCTGGTTTACTCATACACAGCACAACGCAGAGCTGTTACCAATCCTTGTTTTATTCTGCTTGGAGAATGTCTACTGATGCACATTTCCATTAATGAGTTCACAAATTCTAAAAGGAATGTCAACATCAACATGAACGGTCGTGCATAATGTCAGGTAACTGCATCCTTAGTCAAAGACCTTTCTGAAAATCCAGAATTGTCTTGTCAAAAGATTTCATACATTGTTTTTTTTTCCCCCAATTTTATTTATACTACACTATTAAATGAACAAAAAACAAAACAAACAAAACAAAAACAGGAAGAGAAAATGTTATAAAAAAAATAATAATAATCGAAATCTGAACAGTAAAGAGGGGAAAAGGAAATGTTGTGAAGGCTGGTGCAGGGCTCCAGGGTGAGGGTTAGGGCGCCGGTGACCCCTGACCCCTGACCCCTGACCCCTGAACCCCGGGCCCTCAGTACTGGGTGTACTCCTTCGTCTGCAGCTTAGCGACGATCCGCTCTAGTTGCCTCTTGGCCTCACACTGGGGGAAGTTGCTCATTTCATAGTACTGGGCGGAGATTTTAATCAGCCTGCAAACAGAGAGGGAAGGAGGGAGGGAGGGAGGAAGGAGAAGGAAGGAGGGGGGAGGGAGGGAGAGGGAGAGGGAGAGGGGGGAGAGAGGGAAGGGGGGAGGTAGGAGACAGGGAAGGGGGGAGGATGGAGGGGGGCAGAGAGGGAGGGGGGAGGAGAGGGAGGGAGGACCAGGGAGGGAGGGAGAAGAGAGAAGGGTTGATTTCAGGAGAAGCTCATTACTGAACTGCTAGGGTACGTTAAACTTTTGAGACTTGTTCAGGGATGCGATTACTTCAGATTTGTTTTTGGTTTTTTAAAGTTTTTTTAAAAACAATTAAATCCTGCATTTAAATACTGCATTTTTAAGGCCTTAAATGACTTTGTCAGCTTCGGTTTTATTGCTGAA
>CM045887.1:64374285-64431785 GCA_025169545.1 Anguilla japonica
GGAACAGGGGAAAGATTTTAAAAGCCGAATTGTAGTGGCCCCCAGACACACATTTCCTGATTAATCCGGTAAAATCTACATCCCTGGAACCCGCCCTGCCCGGCAGCTGAATGTTACAGGATCCAAAAAACAGGCTCTCCAGGTTTAAGAGAGCGAGCGACAGGACACACGCTAATCCAGCACAACCTTCGCAAAAACGCTACCCGCGAATCGGAACCCCGGGCACCGGACCCGCAAGCGGGGTCGAGCGTGTGATGACAGAGAGAGAGAGAGAGACAGAGAGAGAGAGAGAGAGAGAGAGAGAGAGAGAGAGAGAGAGGGAGAGAGAGAGACAGAGAGAGAGAGAGAGAGAGAGAGAGAGAGAGAGAGGGAGAGAGAGAGACAGAGAGAGAGAGAGAGAGAGAGAGAGAGAGACAGAGAGAAGCTTTTAGCGTTATTTCTTTTCCTATTTTTCCCCCGTTCTTCCTCCTTTCAAAATCACAAAGCTCATTACCCAGCATTCCCTGCTCACGGTGGCCTGTCTTTAGCCCCTCCCTCTGTTAAACTTTATTCTGCGGCATCGATGCGGTCAGAAAAGGCTCTGGTCTGATACTCCATCAGTCTGCTATAATAAAGGTTAGCCTGTGGCAAAGAGCCCATTCACCTCAACACCAACGCCGGAAAAGGTCTTCTGGTGGACAAACTTTTTATTCTTTTTTATTTTTTTTCCTATTTTCTCCACATCGTTCTGCTCAATGCTGAAACTTCCTTCAGATTATTGTCTTAGGAAACTCACACTAAAACAGAGCCTTAACAGCCAGACCATGGGGCCCATCCACACACTGTAACAGAACCTTAACAGATACCAGACCATGGGGCCCATCCACACACTGGAACAGAGCCTTAACAGCCAGACCATGGGGCCCATCCACACACTGGAGCAGAGCCTTAACAGATACCAGACCATGGGGCCCATCCACACACTGGAACAGAGCCTTAACAGATACCAGACCATGGGGCCCATCCACACACTGGAACAGAGCCTTAACAGATACCAGACCATGGGGCCCATCCACACACTGGAACAGAGCCTTAACAGATACCAGACCATGGGGCCCATCCACACACTGGAACAGAACCTTAACAGATACCAGACCATGGGGCCCATCCACACACTGGAACAGAGCCTCAACAGATACCAGACCATGGGGCCCATCCACACACTGGAACAGAGCCTCAACAGATACCAGACCATGGGGCCCATCCACACACTGGAACAGAGCCTTAACAGATACCAAACCATGGGGCCCATCCACACACTGGAACAGAGCCTTAACAGATACCAGACCATGGGGCCCATCCACACACTGGAACAGAGCCTTAACAGATACCAGACCATGGGGCCCATCCACACACTGGAACAGAGCCTTAACAGATACCAGACCATGGGGCCCATCCACACACTGGAACAGAGCCTCAACAGATACCAGACCATGGGGCCCATCCACACACTGGAACAGAGCCTTAACAGGATGAACAGAAGACACGATTTTTAAGACTGTTGGTTACCATGGTGTGCATGGCAACAGAACGTTGGTTGTAAACGTGGGTAGTCGTCGCCATAGAGATGCGTGCAGCACGAGCAGAACTCTGGTTGTAAAAAGGCAGGCGGTCGCCGTGGCGCCCTGCGCTCGGTAACGGCGGGACGCGGGCGGTCGCCGTGGCGCCGGCCCGGGCGTTACCTGACAGCATGGCGGTGATGGACAGGATCTCGTTGGAGCAGTTGAACTCGCAGCTGGCGATCACCATCTTGGCGAGCTGCGGGTCGAGCGGGAACTCGGCCATCATGGAGCCCAGCTCCGTCAGGTCCCCGTCATCGTTCAGCGCCGCCAGGTAGTTCAGCAGCTCCAGCGCCCGCATCAGCGTCTCCGGAGCTGGGGGGGGAAGGGGGGGGGGGGGGAAATAAGGAGTAGTGTCTTGTTAACATCTTCCTTTTTAGACAGCTCTACTTTCCTTACAGCATACAAATGAGCCCCCCCCCTCCTCCCGTGGTGTGGGAGGGCCACAAATGAGCCCCCCCCCCCAGTGGTTTGGGTGGGGTGGGGAGGGGCAACACCCAATACCACACACCTACGCCACACACAGCTCCCATGGTAACACACCAAACTCAGCCCAAGGGAAGTTAACCCCACACCGGAGCGCTTCTGTCCGACAGAGCAGCCAATGGGATGACGGGCTAGAGGAACGCCAGGCTCCTCCATCTGCGGGTTTTAAACATGCCGTTCTGCCGGGACGTGGGACAAATGTCACCAAACCAATTCACCCCATCAGCAGCCTGCTGCCCCTCGCCCCCCCCCCCCCCCCTCCTCAAAGCCCAGGCTCACGGGCCAGCGCGTGTCACCCACCGGGGGGGTCCATGAAGTCAAAGTGCACCAGGTCATCGATGCCCAGCTTCTTCAGCTGCAGGACCACCGAGCCCAGGTTCGAGCGCAGGATCTCAGGGTACGTGTTGTCCTGTTAAAAAAATGGGCGGGGGGGGGGGGGGGTGAAGGGGGCGTTAATGTGAATCAATATAAATGGTTTTTCACTTTGTCCATATAAGACAGAGCACAACAGCCCTGGAACACAACCTCTGCCATCGCGCCAGAAGAGGAGTTGTTCCCCCATAAAGGAATGATTTCCATCCATTTTCAATGAGCTCGGATGTTTGATTAAAACACACAGAGAAGAAGCACCACCATCGCACTGCTCAGAGTAGATCACTGAAATATTCAGCGAAGTGAGGAGCTTCTGCTAGCCTACGTGACGCTCAGTCCTCCAGTGAAGTGCCGGGCGGTTAAGTGAATAAGTGAAGTGATCTATCCAGCGATCGCCCTGTTCCAGATGAACGGACTGAGCACCATTAGTCTGTTTTTCCTGGTTTGCTGTACTTAAACACTGGATTTGATTACGAGTGGTGCAGCACTAACACCACTTTTTATTGTTTTCCTTTCTCTTTTTTGTTGCGTTCTATTTGTCCTTATTTTTTGCTCTCAGCATTACGCCGATTCGCTTTAAATGAGCACTTGCAGTGTCCTGTGTGAGCAAATCGCGATTTAGCAGACAAATTTCAGCCAAAGCGACTCGCAGGAAGCTGCGCTAATCGCGGCTCGAATGCGCCCGCTAGAGCTAACGCTACGAGCAGACACCACGCCGTCGTACGGAGGCATCCCATAGGCCCCGGAACCTGTGGGCGCTATGGAAACAGGTAATGGAATGGAATGTGACGTGATGTAACGGAGCAGTGAATGCATGAATAACTGAACAGATGAATAAATGAACAGATGAATAGATAAACAGATGAATACATGAATAGATGAACAGATGAATACATGAACACATGAATAAATGAACAGATGAACAGATGAATAGATAAACAGATGAATACATGAATAGACGAACAGATGAATAAATGAACAGATGAATACATGAACACATGAATAAATGAACAGATAAACAGATGAATACATGAATAAATGAACAGAATACAAGAACAGATGAACACATGAACAGATGAATAAATGAACAGATGAACAGATGAATAAATGAACAGATGAACACATGAGTAAAGGGGCGGGTGAGCGGGACTCGCCTGCATCTCGGTCTTGTAGGCCTTCTCGGTGTAGAGGCGGAAGCACTTCCCCGGGCGTGTCCGGCCCGCGCGCCCCGCCCGCTGCTGCGCCGACGCTTTGCTGATGGCGGTAACGAGCAGCGACTCCACCCGGATGCGCGGGTTGTACACCTGGGGGGGGGGAAGGAGGACCACGGCGAGTCAGTGTCCCCGTTCAACAGGAGTTAACAAGCAACTGGGGCACGACGAGGACGCCATTTCGGCTCGGCCAGACGAGCAATCCCATCAGTGTTCACAGAACAACCCAGACCAGAAAGGGCGCCATTTTGGCTCTGCAAGATTAAGACTGCCACTCCTGCTGACTAAAGAACACAGCTTCTGAGAGAGCAGATGCCATTTTGGCTCTGGCCATCAGTGCTCATTGACTAACCCCCATCCCAGCAGGGACACCAGTGCTGGTTCTGCCAGATGTAACTTTTCCATTTGTTTGAGGAGGGAGGGGGCTCCCAAAACTGGAGAGAGATAAAACCGCTTCTTTTTGAAAGACACCGCCATTTTGTCCAGGCTGTGATAAGAAAGACCACAAATCCCACTGAGCGATTTGTCTGTGGGGGGCTTTCAAAATGGCGGAAGAATAAATAAGCACATTTTCCATCTCCTGTGCTGTCACACTGCAAACATTTATCAGGGACTGGGCAAGGAACAGGTACGGAGAGAGAGAGAGGTGGGGAGAGGGAGTGATAGAGAGAGAGAGAGAGAGAGACAGAGAGAGAAACAGGGAGAGAGCTGGGGAGAGAGAGAGAGACAGAGACAGGGAGAAAGGGAGGGAGAGAGGGAGAAAGAAACAGGGAGAGAGCTAGAGACAGAGACAGGGGAAAGCTGGGGAGAGAGAGAGAGACAGAGACAGGGAGAAAGGAATGGAGAGGGAGAAAGAGAGAGACAGAGGGAGACAGGGAGAAAGGGAGGGAGAGAGGGAGAAAGGGAGGGAGAGAGGGAGAAAGAGAGAGAGGGACGGGCAAGGGCAGCTCACCTTCTGCTTGGCGAATCCGGGGTCGATCACGAACACCACGCCGTCGATGGTCAGCGACGTCTCGGCGATGTTGGTGGACACCACCACCTGAGAAACGAGCAGCACGGGGTTTCACGGAAGCTTCCAGAAGGAGAGCCGCCGGCCCAGCTCACACACCCCGTAACGCACGGCCTTATGGGAAACCGACGGAATAAAAACTCCCACACGGCAGTGCGTGTGTGTGTGTGTCCCATACGTGTGCAGAGCCTGTTACTGATTTAATACCACTCTACTCCTCATTCAGCAGAAACACACAAAAAAGCACAAGCATATCAAACTCACACACATCAGTACCAGACAGAGCAAAGTGTGTGTGTGTGTGTGAGAGAGAATGTGTGTGTGTGTGTGTGTGTGAGTGTGTGTGTGTGTGTGTGTGTGTGTGTGCGTATGTGTGCGTGTGTGCGTGAGTGTGTGTGTGTGTGTGTGTGTGTGTGTGTGTGCGTATGTGTGCGTGTGTGAGTGTGTGTGTGTGTGCGTGTGTCTGTGTGTGTGTGTGTGCGTGTGTGCGTATGTGTGCGTGTGTGAGTGTGTGTGTGTGTGTGTATATGTGTGTGAGTGTGTGTGTGCGTGAGTGTGAGTGTGTGTGTGCGTGTGTGTGTGTGTGTGTGTGTGTGTGTGTGAGAGTGTGTGTGTAACAGCAGGACATGCAGACTCAGTCCCCTCACGAACTCAGACAGCGATGAATCAAAGCAGCTGTTCAGGGAGAGAGCGCGATGCAAAGCTACAGGAAAATAAACCCTTAAATAACTGCATTTCCCATACACCCCCACCCTCAGCCACACGCCACCTGCACAGGAGGCCCATAAACCACCGATTCCCAGCGCCAGACCGTTTCTCTGCACTGTACTGACGTTCAGAAAAACGTCAGAGAGACGATGAGAGTGAGTGGGGCTGTCATCTTGGTTTTAAATCACAGCTTGATTTAAAATATATATACGGAAATATAATATTATATTTAATAATAATACACTTTTGACACATTTAACTAGAAGAGCACTCTCACAGTTCAGAGATGAGAATGAGGTTTCATTAACCCGTAGGAAGGGAGTAGCTGCAGCCATCATGTGCTTGTCTGAACCAATGAAACGGCTTTGCTCTCCACGGTAAAACACAATGATTGGTCCTAATCAGCCGCTTGCAGTGTGGGTTTTTACTGGGGGGCTCCTTGAAGGTTTTTTAGGGGGTGCCTGTCCAAATGGCAATCAGCCACCCCCCCCCCCAAATATTCACCTAATACTCCCACTGATCTACATACACCGTTTGGGCATTCAGGAAACGCACAGAGCTTAAGAGTCTTTAAAACACAATCCCTTTCGCACAGCTGGATATTTCTCAAGGTGAAGGGGCTTTTCTCAAGAGCACAGCAGGAACAGCCTCCCTGGGAGTCAAACCTGCAACCCTCACAGCTGCAGGCACAGCTCCCAAGCCATTACCCCTGTGGCTTCATCCATAATAACAGCCAAATTCTACAGGAAGGGCAGCTGGGAGATTTGACCTGTGCGTTCAGACTACTCTCCCTCTCCCTCCCCCCTCCCTCCCTCTCTCCCTCCCTCCCTCCCCTCTTCCCTCCCTCTCTCTCCCCCTCACTCTCTCTCTCTCTCCCTCTCCCTCTCTCTCTCTCCCTCTCTCTCTCTCCCGGTTCATTTAAATTCAGCCCTGACCGCCCTGCATTTGCAGCCCCTTTTTAAAATCGATGTCCACGTTCGCTCAACAAACGAGGCAAAAGCGCAAAGATTCTAAAGGATGAATCAATCGCATCAATTTTCCACGGCGGCGCGGAACAAGGGACGATAATTAAAGATTCCGGCACCTAAAATTAAAAGATCTAAAAAATGACAGGCAGCGTCACCGGCTTTCAGAGAGCTTCTGCAGAAATGTTTCTGCGCTGCATCTTCACACTAATTCTGCAGCCCAACTAACAATGCGGAAATAAATAAATAAATAAATAAATCCACAGACACTTGGAAAGGGAAATCAGAACTCTCTCTGTCTGTGGAAAGTCACTAGGAGAGTCAGCATCACCCCCAGCACTCAGACTGAAGGGGAAGCTGTTTCCTAAGAGCATCTTGACCATGAGCTTGATTGCTGCTCTTAGTGAAGCACGCAGGACACTTCCGAAAAGATGCGCTTTATCCCCCTGCTCGCTCGACACAGTCACACTTCCGTAACAGCACTCAGACTTCCCTTTCAACCCTCTGAGGTGTGACATCACAGTTACGTGATTAGAACGTTCCGAACCGAACATTCTGATGCTGATGTCACAGTCACTGCTGGCGACTGACCGCAGTGCAGTTCTAGAACACCGGCTCGGAATTTTGGAGAAAACATTCCAAACAAAAAGCAGCTCTTCAGAGTCTTCAGAGCGCCGTGCTGACTCACTGTGGAATCATTTAAATTATTTAAATTCCAGGTTTCGCAGCCCCTCGGCTCTGCCCCGCGCTGCTAATTCTGAACGAGAGGAGCATCACACCACAAAGCGCTGAGAGCCATTCGCTGCACGATGTCAGCACGTCACCTGAATGCAACCTAATTAAGCTAATAATGGGGGGGGGGGGAATGACATGACTGCCTGGGTCTGCTAGCTAGCAAGAACAGTCCTGATTGGCTCATACCAGAGGAGCGCTTGAGGACAACACGAGTTGTTTTCCGCCACGAAAAAAAGGGAACCGCCCGGGACAATGCCGAAGCGAAACGGGACGTTCCTTAAGAGCAGGGGCTGGTCCTTCAGAGGAGACGCCTCTCAGCACAGATTTACTCAGACAACGAGAGAGGGGAGAGGGGAGCGGGGAGCGGGGAGAGGGGAGCGGGGAGGGCAGTAGAGGTCGGTAGAGGGGCAGCAGAGGGCGGGGCCGTACCTTCCTGCCGATGGCTCCGCTGGGCTTCCTCGGGGGGGGCGGCTCAAAGATGCGCTGCTGCTGCTGGGGGGGCAGGGTGGAGTACAGCGGGATGATTTTGATATCGCCCACCTCAGGGCCCAGGTCATCGATCTCCCTCTTTATCCGCTTACAGGCCTCGTCGATTTCCTGAAGGGGGGAGGGGGGGGGGGGCGTCAGTCAGAGCCGGGGGGGGGTGGCAGTCAGGCCTGGTTCCCCCCCTGCCCCGGGCGGGGGTTTGAGCCGAGGGTACAGTCACATACAGAGTCACCCAGCCGTCTACACATTAAACCTGAACACCCCTCATTCTCTCTGTCTCTCTATCGCTCCCTCCCTCCCTCCCTCACTCACACTAGAGAGAGGGAGAGAGAGAGGGGGAGAGAGAGAGAGAAAGAGAGAGGGAGAGAGAGAGGGGAACAGAGAGAGAAGGGGAGAGGGGGAGAGAGAGAGAGGAACAGAGAGAGAGAGAGAGCGGGCGTGCTAGCATGCGAGGGGCAGTACCTCCTGGCCAGTGAGGAAGAGCAGCACGTCCCCCTCCTCTTCCTCACACATGTGTATCTGTATGACGGTGCGGATGGCCGCCTCCAGGTAGTCCCGCTCGGGCTCGGGGGTGTAGAAGATCTCCACGGGGTGCGTACGTCCCGGGATGGTCAGCAGGGGGCAGCTGTCGAAATACACCTGGAACTTCCCTGCGTCCAGCGTAGCGCTCATCACAATCACCTGGAAGGGGGGGGAGGGGGGGGTCACGTCCAGAAACGTCACAAAGCAAAGCTCCTCCGCCTGCATGCATCAATGCCCGAGTCAGGTGTGTTCTCTGTGAGTCAGGTGTGTTCTCTGTGAGAGTCAGGTGTGTTCTCTGTGAGTCAGGTGTGTTCTGTGTGTGAGTCAGGTGTGTTCTCTGTGAGTCAGGTGTGTTCTCTGCCCGAGTCAGGTGTGTTCTGTGTGAGTCAGGTGTGTTCTGTGTGTGAGTCAGGTGTGTTGTCTGTGAGTCAGGTGTGTTCTCTGGGCGAGTCAGGTGTGTTCTCTGTGTGAGTCAGGTGTGTTCTCTGTGACTCAGGTGTGTTCTCTGTGTGAGTCAGGTGTGTTCTCTGTGTGAGTCAGGTGTGTTCTCTGGGCGAGTCAGGTGTGTTCTCTGTGAGTCAGGTGTGTTCTCTCTGTGAGTCAGGTGTGTTCTCTGTGTGAGTCAGGTGTGTTCTCTGCCCGAGTCAGGTGTGTTCTCTGTGTGAGTCAGGTGTGTTCTCTGGGTGAGTCAGGTGTGTTCTCTGTGTGAGTCAGGTGTGTTCTCTGTGTGAGTCAGGTGTGTTCTCTGTGAGTCAGGTGTGTTCTCTGGGCGAGTCAGGTGTGTTCTCTGTGAGTCAGGTGTGTTCTCTGCCCGAGTCAGGTGTGTTCTCTGTGTGAGTCAGGTGTGTTCTCTGCCCGAGTCAGGTGTGTTCTCTGTGTGAGTCAGGTGTGTTCTCTGTGACTCAGGTGTGTTCTCTGTGACTCAGGTGTGTTCTCTGGGTGAGTCAGGTGTGTTCTCTCTGTGAGTCAGGTGTGTTCTCTGGGTGAGTCAGGTGTGTTCTCTGTGTGAGTCAGGTGTGTTCTCTGGGTGAGTCAGGTGTGTTCTCTGTGAGTCAGGTGTGTTCTCTGGGTGAGTCAGGTGTGTTCTCTGTGAGTCAGGTGTGTTCTCTGTGTGAGTCAGGTGTGTTCTCTGTGTGAGTCAGGTGTGTTCTCTGTGTGAGTCAGGTGTGTTCTCTGTGAGTCAGGTGTGTTCTCTGGGCGAGTCAGGTGTGTTCTCTGTGAGTCAGGTGTGTTCTCTGCCCGAGTCAGGTGTGTTCTCTGTGTGAGTCAGGTGTGTTCTCTGCCCGAGTCAGGTGTGTTCTCTGTGTGAGTCAGGTGTGTTCTCTGTGTGAGTCAGGTGTGTTCTCTGTGTGAGTCAGGTGTGTTCTCTGTGACTCAGGTGTGTTCTGTGTGTGAGTCAGGTGTGCTCTCTGTGTGAGTCAGGTGTGTTCTGTGTGTGAGTTCTCACTCATTACTAATCAAAATGCTTTAGCTTGCGGTACGGGGCTGTCTCACAGTCCCACGGGCCTGTGATGTTCCCTGTGTCAGACTCATTTAAAGAGGACAAGAATGGGAGGATGGGGGCAGGGAGCTGAAGGAGGACAGGGATAGCAGGATGAGGGGAGGGAGCTGAAGGAGGACAGGGATGGAGGGATGAGGAGAGGAGGAGAGGAGAGGCGGTGGGGGCGGAATGAGGAGATGAAGAGAGGAGAGGCGGGGGCGGGGCGGGGCGGGGGCGGAATGAGGAGATGAGGAGAGGAGAGGAGGAGAGGAGAGGAGGTGGGGGCGGAATGAGGGGATGAGGAGAGGAGGGAGGAGAGGCGGGGGGGGTGGGGGTGGGGGCGGAGTGAGGGATGAGGAGAGGAGGAGAGGAGAGGAGAGGCGAGGGGGCGGGGGCAGAGTGAGGGGATGAGGAGAGGAGGAGAGGAGAGGAGAGGCGAGGGGGCGGGGGCAGAGTGAGGGGATGAGGAGAGGAGGACAGGCGGGGGCGGGGGCGGAGTGAGGAGAGGAGGAGAGGAGAGGGGAGGCGGCGGAGGCGGAGTGAGGGGATGAGGAGGGGAGAGGGGGCGGGGGCGGAATGAGGGGATGAAGAGAGGAGAGGAGAGGCGGGGGGGGGGGCGGCGGGGGCGGGGCGGACCTTGAGGTCGGCTCTCTGGCGCACCACCTCCTTCAGCACGCCCATCAGGATGTCGGTGGCCAGCGTGCGCTCGTGCGCCTCGTCCAGGATGATCACGCCGTAGCGCTCCAGCAGCGGGTCGTTCATCGCCTCCCGCAGCAGCATCCCGTCCGTCATGTACCTGCCAGGGGGCGGGGTCAGCGTCGGCCAATCACTCGGCTTTCCGCCCCGCGCGTACGGGGGAAAAACGCAAACTGCGCGGGATCAACCCAGCACTGAGCCATTCAACCCAGCACTGAGCACTGAAGAGCTTCCATTCAGTCCCTAAACATACCTAAATGCGCGCACACACACACACACACATGCACACACTCACACACACACGCGCACACACACACACGCACATGCACACACTCACACACACGCGCACACACTCACACGCACATGCACACACACACACGCACGCGCGCGCGCACACGCACAGGCACACGCGCATGCACACACACACGCACGCACGCACACGCAACACACACGCACGCACACACACAGACACACACACCAAGCACTTCTGCACTCTGCTCCTTACCCATAATGCCACACTGCCACCCGTACACACTCCCCACTCTCAGGCTGGGGAGGGACAGCAGGTCCCCCCCCCCAGCAGAATGGTACTCACTTCAGGATGGTCTTGGCGCTGCTGCAGTCCTCGAACCGGATGGAGTAGCCCACTTCCTGTCCCAGCATGACGTCCATCTCGTCCGCCACCCTCTGCGCCACGCTCATGGCCGCCACCCTCCGGGGCTGCGTGCAGGCCACGCCCCTCTTGGGCCCCGGCAACGCCCTCACCATGTCCACACACCACTGCGGGATCTACAGGCGGGAGAGAGAGGGGTGTAGTCACTGCTCAGTCACCAAGGAGGAGAGGGGGGGCGGGGCTCTTCTCAGTCACCAATGAGGAGAGGGGGGCAGGGTTCTGCTCAGTCACCAATGAGGAGTCACTGCACAGGCACCAATGAGGAGTCACTACACAGTCACCAATGAGGAGCCACTGCACAGTCACCAATGATGAGGACAGATGGTTTGACGAGTAAAGGTCAAAGGTTAAGGGAACGAACACATCAGCTTGGGTTGTGCGGGTCAGGAAAATCCGCTGAGACCAAAGACTCTTAAAACCAGAAGCGCAGAGCAGTGACTGCTGACCACCGGGGAGAGAAACGCAGAGAATCTAAGACTGCAAGAACGTTTGGCTCAACAGGCACAGCGGACCCAGCAATTCTGGCCTTGCTTTCACACACAGTATAATTGTTTTTTGGGCAAAATAAACTCAAAACTCTAAGTTCCCCCAGATGACTTGGTGCTAACATGCCTTTTATTGTTCGGAAAAAATTTATGGCCACTTTTCATAATAAATGAAAAGCAATTTCACATTCTGCATTCAATTTTTTTTCTGCTGTACTGAATATGTATTCAACCATGAAGTCAAAACCAAACCACAATTTTGGTGTATCATCATAATTCTATAATGGGGGGGGGGGGGGGGGGAAACTGTTCCCAGATTACATCGCTGAAACAGAACAAATTCAGATCCAACCTACAGATGGCGGAAAAAAAAGACACCACTGACGACCCATGCTCAGAACGATAAAATCAGCTCCCCATAAACACGCTCAGTCACATGAAATATTTAAACCCGGCCCGGCAAACGAGTTTAATCGACTCGTACGTCAGACGAGCCGCGCAGGAGCTGACCCTGGACAGGGCAGCGGGGGGGGGGGGGGGGGGGGGTTAAAATACACAGCCGGGGAGGAGACACAGGGCCGCCCAGCTCTGAGACAAGCAGGCCCATTAAATAAGTCATGAGTAAACACAAGCAGCTTCCACACAGATTTAAATAATCATGAGCCCTGCTAAACAAACACACCGGGCACTGCACTGAGAGACTGCTAATAAACAAACACACACTGAGAGACTCCTGCTAAACAAACACACACTGAGAGACTCCTGCTAAACAAACACACACTGAGAGACTCCTGCTAAACACACACACACTGAGAGACTCCTGCTAAACAAAACACACTGAGAGACTCCTGCTAAACTAAACCAACACACACTGAGAGACTCCTGCTAAACAAACACACACTGAGAGACTCCTGCTAAACAAACACACACTGAGAGACTCCTGAAACACACACTGAGAGACTAAAGAAACACACACTGAGAGACTCCTGCTAAACAAACACACACTGAGAGACTTTTGGTCCTGCTACAGAAACACTGAGAGACTCCTGCTAAACAAACACACACTGAGAGACTCCTGCTAAACAAACACACACTGAGAGACTCCTGCTAAACAAACACACACTGAGAGACTCCTGCTAAACAAACACACACTGAGAGACTAAACTACAGAAACACACACTGAGAGACTCCTGCTACAGAAACACTGCCAGACACCTGCTAAACAAGTAAGGTAAGGGGTAAGGTATGGTAGTGTAATGTAATGTAATGCAAGGTAGTGTAAGGTAGTTTACTGTAATATAAGGTAAAGTAAGGTAATGAAAGGTAAGGTATGGTAATGTCAGTAAGGTAAGGGGTAAGGTAAGGTAATGTCAGTAAGGTAAGAGGTAAGGTATGGTAATGTCAGTAAGGTAAGGGGTAAGGTATGGTAATGTCAGTAAGGTAAGGGGCAGTCGCGTGGCAGGCCCTACCTGTGTGGTCTTGCCGGAGCCGGTCTCTCCCACCAGGACGAAGCTCTGGTGGCGGTTGAGGATGTCGGCGAAGCGTTCGCGGTACTCCCACACGGGCAGCTGCAGCCGCTTCTTCAGGATCTCGTAGAAGCGCGGCGTGTGCGGCAGGTTGGTGAAGGGGTTAATCTGCTGCTGCATGGCCGGCGCCTTCAGCGAGAGGGAGGCTCCGCCCCCGACGCCCGCGTTCAGCGCGAAGACCGGCGGCTTCACGTCCTTCTCGCGGTCCCGGTCCCTGTCCCGGTCTCGGTCGCGGTCTCGCTCCCGGTCCCTGGGCCGCTCGTCCCGATCTCGATCTCGATCTTTCCTGCGGCCAGAAAATCAAAAGGAAATCTAAACTGGCTCACTCCCTCACTCAACTTAAAAAAAAATATATTATTACCGGCATTAATAATGTTCTTATTATAAATTAATATTCATACTAATGATTACTGCAACCACTTTAATTATTCACTAATTACCCATTTCCCCCATTCTCAGAATTCATTTAACTTAATTGATTTCGAATTGCATGCCAGATGTTCATTGTTTTCTAACGCACTGATGCCCGCAACAAAAAAAATAAATAAATAAAAATAAATACTGGATTTGCGACGTCATTGACACGTCACTCTTTCTTGGTTAGAAAATACAGCGAACGTCCTTAAAAGCGGACTGGGTTTAGGGCAGAGGCTCTAGCGCGTAAGAACACAGCGAACACAGAGGAGAGGTCAGCCCGTGCAAGTCTTTACTCTATAATACTGCAGTGTAATGGGTTATCGTTTTATTTATTTATTTGTAATAAATAAAAAACGCAAACAGCGCGTGAATGCATATTTTAGCTGAGTTTAACTTTGCTGCAGTTATACAAGAGGTAGTCTCAATAGGCATAAGGTCCCATCTGCAGAGACCCTCAAGACTCCCTGGAAACAGCTCTTACTGTAGCAGCAGTGTGCCACACAAAAACAAAAGTCTCAAACAAACGAAAATAAGATATTATGAAACATCGTAAAATTAATAGGGGCCAGTCAAAGCATCAACAGGCCACTCTGCGGGATTTTTAACCCATTTGTAGGCTACCGCAACACCTGGCTGTCTAGCATGCCAACAACAACGGAAAACGGCATTGCAGGAAGGCATTGTCATGGGTAATTGAGGACCAAAACAAATTAACTAACCGGCCAACAGAGTCCAAGGTCATTTTAAACGAACACTGCAAAGGCTCGATGTGAATTCGCTTACGGGATTCAACTCACTTTAAAGACGCGTTTTATTGTTGCCAACAGCAATAACTGTCCCGGCAAAATGTACTGGTTGACTACTTGTGCTAGTTACCCGCTTTCAACTTCGCGAATATACACAAACAGTTTTATTTTCTACAAAGGTCAGCTAAATGTCGTTGACTTTAGCAGCCCTAGACTAGTGGGTAGCCTACTCTGTCTAAAAGTATATCATTTGAAGCTTTAAGTGTCCACTGCAATGCACTGTCACAAGCATTCAACAGTCATTAGGCTACATAAAAATAAAATGGGAAGTTCAGTAAGACTGAGTGAATAATTATGCAGCATTGGGAAGTGGATGATAAATTATCCATCTGAATAGTCGTAGAACAGTGCCACTAATTTACCAAAATGAAAAAGAAGCTTTTTTGAATTAGACGCCCGACGTTAAAGTTACCCGTCATGCCTATTGGGTACTGTAAACGAACGAAGCTTCTGCACATCTGTCTGCAAACGCACTGGACATTATCAGAAAATCACTATCTAGCTAATGACTCCAAACCACTGCTGGATTCATTTAACGTGCAATATTTCTAATATGTTCGTTAGTCAGCCTATCATCACAGAACAAAAATGCAGCTAGACAAGCTAGCTAACGTTAGGCCACAAGATATTCCCACGTGCATTACTGTTAGCTAGCCTAATGAGTGACGCTAGCTAGTACTAGTATCTTAGGAGGAATTACTAATTTTATGGTGATTAATACATAAGCATGCTTTTTACTTATATAGTTGCGCCTAAATAACACTGATGAAGATATATATAGCTGTACAGTGAAACAGCAGCATTACGTAGGTTAGTAGCTAGTTAGCTGCTACCTTGAGCTAGCTCAGCTACTGCTAGGCAAAACACTGTTCCATTCAGTTATTTTTCTTACCCATCAGAAGATCTCTTTTTACTAGACGAATAGTCATCTCCTAAATCTAATCTATGTCTTTTGGACATTTTGTTTTAAATATACGAAGAATTAAAATACGAAGTCACAATTAGCTCCGTCAAAACACCGCTGCTCTTCCACACAGGAAAGAGCAACAACGCTAAAATGGCGACCGGAAGAACTTACCTCCTCATTCTTTGAAGGAAAGAGTGGAAATTTAGAAATTGAAAGTAAAATTAGTCAGACCGCTAAAAGATACATCTAAATGATATGTTCGGGAAATCATTTTAGTGAGGCTGTGAGATATACAGCGTGGTGTGTTTAAATGAATCTGGTAGTTTTGAAAATGGTTGCATGTCTCCAACCACCTACCGGAATAAAGTTTTGAATTGCATTGAAGCTAATCCGAGGATCACTACACATGCGCATTATAAATATCTGAAAATTTCAGGATTAAAGTTGATAATTGTGGGCCGTTATACCCCACAATAATAATAATAATAATAATAATAATAATAATAATAATAATAATAATAATAATAATAATAATAATAATATTAAAAACGTTTAGCCGTTTTGGAGTCTTGTTTAATGTCTTATGTAGCCTGTGTGCAAGACTGAGGCCAAAAATAATTCACAGAAGGAGGTCCAAGAGCTAAATAAATGATTAGATTATGATTCTAGGATTAAACGAGAAGCACTGAGATTTTTTCAAGACACATTGTAAGAAAAGCTTTGATTAATAATGTTTTAAGAAAGCTGATTGCATGAATTCACAAGTCTGTCATGTTGCGTATTTGTTTTTTACATTAAGGAAGAAAAAATGTAGCTAACTAGGCCTATTTTTTACGATAAACGTAATAGGCTACTATTAAACGTGAGAGTCTGCAGAGGATTGTCAAGCTTTGATCGAGAAATTAGCATGCGATATTATGCTTGTGAACTGAGTGATTAAAATCCCTTATTCTTAAACTTGCTACCAGTTTTTCAGAATGCCCTATTTATTTATTTGCTTACTTATCCCGTGACATGTAAACCGCGACAATTGGAATATCGGCGAGCATGACGACAGCGCGAGACGGAAGATAAGAGGGGTTCATCACGCGCTTTCATGGATCTGGTTTTGTCTAAAGGCAGACAACGCTTCTGCAGATTACCAAAAAAAAAAAACAACAATTGCGCGTTTACACGAGTAGTGACGCAAGTAGTAGACCAGTTACGCGTATAATAACGCAGCAAAAATCAGACGCTAATGACGTGGCTATTTTTAGAGAGCAACACTCATAAGCATAGATGTCACACTGTACGTGATTTTCTTGATGTTCATTGGCTTGCTAGCTAATTTACGGGCACAACAGATTGTAATGTCTGGTGTTTAGGTGGAGGCAAACGGGCTGCCTAAGTACTGTATGTACACAAACCTGCCCCTTTCGAAAACAGAGACGTATAATTTGTGTGCACAAACAGTGAAAATGCACCACGACCAGCACTTTATAAATTACTTCCTCGGGATTTCAAGCAATTGACTATGTGTCCGAACTTGTCAGCGCTATTGGCTATATATATATGAGCAAATTAACTACCTGATAATTTCAACTGTGGGGCTTTTTTTTTTTTTTTAACTCTGGGGTTTGTACAAAGAGTAAATGAATTGTGTAACTTAAACGGCAATTACCCTGTGAAGGCTGGAGAACCCAAGACTTAGATTTGTCAATGGTGCGTGGATTACAGGACAATTCAATCACTTGTTGAAATGTCGTACTCATCCCCCATTGCTCACGGGTATAATGACATGATGAAAGGGTTTTATTTTAAGCGAAATGCACATTAAATATAGGCTAGAGCAGGGCTTTTCCAGCTCAGGGCTAGTTCCCTCCCATGTAAGCTGATTTTCTTTTCAACCACAACTGCAACCCCTAAATCGTACTAAGTTTTTAATAGTTTTTAACTAGACATATTTATGCCTGCTGATGTATGGTTTACCCTCTGAAGGCTACATTATGTCGCCATCTCAGAACGTTCAGTCAATTAGAATTTTAAAGATAGAATTCTCATTTGTTATTTTGTAGCACGTGATATTGTTCTCTGACTGTGGCATAAGATGGTCGCGCGTGCCTTTTTTGTGAACGGGTAGACGTTTCTTAAAATAATTACATAAACAGTATGACGTCATAGTAACAAGCAGCTCCCACCCAGAGACAACCGCCCACTTGGAGCAATTGCCTAAACTTGCTAACTTTACTGCAAGTCACGGGACATCAGCGATTGGTGCGCAACAAATTCTGATTGTCCGAAGCGCTCGTCTTTGCCAAGCTGGTGCATCTCGATTTTTTACAAGAAAATTCCACGAAAAGGTAGGCTATCCACTGTTGCGTGGTGCATTCAATGTAAGACTATGTAACTGCTTTGTAATGTAAAATGTAATGCTTTTGTTTGTTCACCCTGCTTTCAGTGCCAATGAAAATAAGTTGGTATTATTTTTATTTTAGGCTATGTGAAGAACGTGTTAAAATCAACTTGATGTCGGGGCACGCTATTCCAATGTTCTTTTCGTCTTTGGTATGCATTCACGAGCGCAGAGTTCTGTTCTATTTCCTGTTTATATAAAACACAAATAGTTTGTGTTCAGCGCATCCTCTTTGACCAGTCTAGTTTTAAACAACGTCACAGTTTACCAAGTTAGATTTCCCAAGGCTTTTTTTCTTACTTTTTTATTCTTTTTTTTTTGTTTGTTTGTTTGTTTGTTTTTTTACACTACATGTTAAAAATCGTGGTTGACAAATAAGGGTACACGAGTAATCTGTGCTTTCGGGAATTTCCCTTATTCTTTCATAGCCCGGGTGAGGCCATCTTTCTTGGCGCGAGGACCGTCTGGCTCCTGGTGCTGCAAAAGACACGTTTTGTAACCAATTCGTTCTCGGGCCGCCTGGGCGCGCACGCAAGCTGCCGAGAAGAGACCAAACTTGCACAATGGCGATGAGGGGAAAAAACATATTTATTTCTTCGGTTCAAACTGAGGCTGCAATTAGTATCAAAAGATACTCGTAACTTGCTCATCCACGAACTCATTTGAACACGGAGCATCGAAACACTGATTTAGACAAGTTTATCGCTGCGTCATTGTTCGTCAGGGTTTTTGTCAAATTCTGCTTCTTTCCGCGTTCCAGATTCCTTTTGGAAAATGGCGCATACTGATGAAACGTAGGCCTATTCCGTGTACGATTTACAAATTAAACGAATAAGATCACTTCTACGGGTGTATGTGTGTGAACAAATCATGTGGGGGGTGGGGAGGGGGCACATCTGACTCTTCTGAGTTCAGTGCAGAGCCAGGAGAGGTGCAGGCTGTCATTGTCACTAAAATAAAAGCTGATTCAGTCCACAGTGGCATACGGTGTACTATTCAAGAGCACCAGGCCCAACTGGATGAGGTAACACACATTCGGGCAGATTTACAGAGACCGCGGGGGGGCGGGGGGGGGGGGGGGGGGGGGGGGGGGGGGGTGCGCAGTATTTGATCAAAAAAATAAATGTGGTGACAAGCTTTTTGTACGCATATCGGTTGTATTAAAGTAAATATCCTGCGTTTGCTTCCGAGTGTCTGTGTGCACCACGCGTTGGCCAGAGAACCTCCTACAGTGTGGCAGGCGAGTCCACCTGATTGGCCCTTCCTCCTGGTCCTTCAACCTCCTCTACAAATCCCATTCATTACATTACAGGCATTTAGCAGACGCTCTTATCCAGAGCTACTTACACAATGTTTACATTGCATTTACACTGTAGCCATTTATACAGCAGGATACATTACTGAAGCAACGCAGGTTAAGTACCTTGCTCTAGAGGTACGATGACAGTGTCCTACCCGGGAATCAAACCTGTGATATACAAGACCAGTTCCTTACCCATTATACTACACTGCTGCCATTCCTCCATCTTTCCCCACTGCCACACCTGTTCCAGGCTTAGCTGCTCCAGCGCTAATTCCGTTCTGCGGTCTAGGAGGTGTAAACCTGAGGTTGAAACTCCCAGTTTGGCACAATGGAACCGGCCCGGCCGGGTCAGCACGCTGCAACGCTGCCCAAGGCTCTTCGCTGTGCGAGGAGGAAACAGGAAGTTTGCCGCCCTCTCAGCGAATGAGAAGGAGCGATGAGTCAGCGGATGAGCTGGCGCTCGAGCTGTCCGTGCCCTTCTCGCAGCTTCCAAACTGTAACGTCTGGGGACCAGGCCCAAGGTTCGAGTCTCATTTACGCGGAGGAAGCCGTCAGCACTGTGTTTAATAAGCGGCAAGCCCAATGTTTATCAGGAGAGGCTGGGTTTAAAACGACGGCAAGCAGGGTTTGTAATAAAGCACGTTGGCGCACGTTCAGCGCGTACGAACCCCAGAGGCAGCCGAAGTGCCCTTTAAAACAGCTCCTCGTGACCCGGCGGCCTCACAGATGAAGCGCTCTGCCAAGAGTGAGCGATCTCAGCGGGTCGTCCCCGGGCCTGGGTCCCACCTCTGAGACAGGAGCTTGTGTGAAAGAGTGCTGGATCACACTGGGCGTTCAAAGTGCAGCAGCGCTGCTCTCCTTTGCTTAAAAGGTGAATCAACTACTCATTCGCTCTGTCCGAAAGTCCCCCTAAACCAAAACAGTGGCCGCACTTTCATCTCAGCACAGAGAAGAGAAAGCACGTCTATTCGCCACTGCCCAGCTCTACTCTTCTCCACATGCAGTGCAGACATCCCACTCGCTCTTCCAATACGCAGAGGTACTGTGAACTCTGCGGTTTTCCTCCGGACCAAACGTCTGCTTTGCTCACGCACCCATCAGCTTAACACATCGGCTCAACATGGCCGATAGCGCAGAGTCAACCGCTACAAACTTCTGCCAGCGCCGTTCAGGCGTTCAGACGCACTTCCTTTTTTCTCCACCGGGGGGCGCGGTCTCTATCCATTCATGTCACCACAAGCCTGCAGCACTTTGCAACAAACGCTTCTCTGTACCTCACCAGACTCTTAAGAAGCCAAACCACCTCCTTATGACAGAATTTGCTCGGGAAACTTTATCGCTATCGGTTATTGACATCGATCCATAGCCCAGTCATAGTCGGTACCTTAAAATATGCCCAGATGCTGCTTATTCTGTCAGCAGTGTGGGTAAAAACAGTAACGATGGTCAAACTGATGGATTAATGCTCTTTTTAGGGCTGACGGCAGGACCTGTCTGATCCGAAGGCCAGCAGCCGAATATCCAGGTACGGCCCGTTACTCTGACGATGAAACGGTCCCACATCCATCTGGGACAGCACCTGTTTCTGGCGGGGGTGGGTGTCGGAACGTGTCACTTCCTGTCCTTATTTCCTCTGCGTTTCAGCGCCATGAGTACTGCGCCTCCGCTGGGTCTCCCTCTGCTCCTCCCTCTGCTCCTCCCTCTGCTCCTGGTGTTGACGGGGCTGCGCGGGGGCGTCTGTGTGAGCACCACCCCACCCCGGCGGCGGCGGGGGGGGGTGGGGGCCGGGTCCTGGGGCGTGGGCCCCCCGGAGGCAGGCCAGTTTAACGGGACGCTGTACGGGGCCTGCCGAATGCGGCCCAGCGCCAGGCTGGCCCAGGGCCTGCCCAAAGTGTACGGCCACGTGCTGTTCAGGCAGGACGGGCCGGCGGCAGCGGTGCAGGTGCTGCTCCGCCTGCGCGGGCTCCCCGCGGGCAGCCGGCAGCCGCGGGCGGTGCACGTGCACCAGTACGGCGAGCTGAGCGAGGGCTGCGACTCCGCCGGCGGCCACTACAGCCCGCGCGGCGCCGCCCACCCGCGCCACCCCGGCGACTTCGGCAACTTCGTCCCGCGGCGGGGGCGGATACGCGAGCGGCGGGAGGCGGGCGGGGCCGGGGCCAGGGGCGGGGCCACGCTGTTCGGCGGGACGACGCTGCTCGGCCGCGCCGTGGTGATCCACGAGGGGGAGGACGACCTCGGGCGGGGCGGCGACGCGGGGAGCCGTCTCCACGGCAACGCCGGGCGCAGGCTGGCCTGCTGCGTCATCGGCATCAGCTCCCCGAAGCTCTGGGACAAGACCCTCCAGCAACAGCTGAGCACCCCCTCAGGGTAACAGGGGGGCAACGAGCCACAGCCAAAAACCCTCAGACGGCATCCTCCCTCTCTCTCCCTCTCCTCCTCCCCCTCCCTCTCCCTCCCTCTCCTCCTCCCTCTCCCTCCCTCTCCTCCTCCCCCTCCCTCTCTCTCCCTGCCCCTCTCTCCCTCTTCTTCCCCCTCTCTCACTCCCTTCCCTCTCTCTCCTACCCTCCCTCTTCCTCCCCCTCCCTCCTCCTCTCCCTCTCCTCCCTCTCTCCCTCCATCTCCCTCCCCTTCCCTCCCTCCTTCTCTCTCTCCCTCTCCCCCCCTCTCCCTCCCTCCTTCCTTCCTTAATCTAAGGGTAATAAAAGAGGAATTAGACAGCAGTGAGGTCTCCATACTCACAGATCAAACAGGGAAGCTCCTCCAATCACAGAGCACTTTGCTGTGAACAGTGATTGGTGGACACTTTCTGCCCAGTTCCTGGTAATTCCCAGAGCGATCCCAGTTCAGCCAGAAAGTGCCCACCAATCACCGTACGCGTCGCTGTGTTGCTCTGATACCAGTGCGACTGGCGGGGCTCCCCTCCTATGGTCTATCTGTAAAGTGGCTTCAGGACAGGACTGTCCCAGCCCTGCTGTATAATCCCTGGTCTTCATCACGTCTCTCATCTTTAGCGACCGCCATGTTGCTTTCACCCTTCACACGCCCGCCCGCTCGAGCCCATGACCTTTGACCTGTGCCAAATAAATACGGGACACAGCAGCAAAGATCCCCACACAGCAGCAAAGATCCCCACACAGTAGCAAAGATCCCCACACAGCAGCAAAGATCCCCACACAGCAGCAAAGATCCCCACACAGCAGCAAAGATCCCCACACAGCAGCAAAGATCCCCACACAGCGCAAAGATCCCCACACAGCAGCAAAGATCCCCACACAGCAGCAAAGATCCCCACACGCAAAGATCCCCACACAGCAGCAAAGATCCCCACACAGCAGCAAAGATCCCCACACAGCAGCAAAGATCCCCACACAGCAAAAAGCCGAATCAGCGATGATACAGCGCAAGCTCTGAGAGCTGAATTCACAACAAGCTTTTTACTGTGTGGAGGATTACTGGTGGTTTTTAAAAAAAGAAGACCTCTATTTTTTTCATAATAAACAGTTGTGCATGCAGTTGAGCGTTTTGGTTGACGATATGTTCAGCTGAACTGTGCAGAGATCCACGTGCGTTTTTTCAGGCGAGTTTTGACTGCATAGAAGCCGTTACAGTGTGTCAGATGCGTGCTTCACCAGGCCGTGCCAAGGCGGCTCTTGCGAAAGCTGCCAGCCCTTTGTTGCTGAATTAGTCCCGATGTTTACAGGGTTTTAGTGTTTGTGCATAAAACGCTTCATTACTGCAGAGGATTGTGCACGTTTTTCCGGCCAAAAATGTCACCGCGGAGCATTGGGGGAAACGTGCCAACGCAAATGAACACAGCTAATTAACTTCAGACCAATTAAGCCAGGCTGACTGGACTCAAACAAAAATAAGCATGCACACCAGGCCTCCAGCCATCCCACAAACCCCTGCACTTAAGCCATCCCAATGCAACACCATAGAGCTGATCCTTGTTATGGGGTCTCTGGCCTATTACCAATTTAATCTGTGGTGGTGAAATCTCTGAGCTATAAATTGCAGATAGAGTAAAAAAAAACATTTAAAACCATGTCACTATTATTTATATTTAGGCATATTAAGTCTTGTGAATGATTTTTAAAAAATGCGAATTCCTACCCTTAATTATTGTCGCTAAGGTCAGTCAAGGCAGTAAAGTAAATGTCAACAGGAACATTTCTCATCTTAAAAGAAAAATTTACTTATTGACTGAGTCAATCTCTATTCCAGCTGTCACTCACATCCACTAATGGTCATTTTATTTCTGTATGGGGCAAGAACCCCCATATAGGCCTCACTAAATATTTTAACCAAAAAAGAAATGCACCAGAAACTATCAGAAATACTACAATTTATTCAAAGAACTGTTATTTTTTAGATACACAATGAAAGAACAGCTAAACATTTACAAATGCAGATGCACATCGGCATGCCAACCATTTAAAATATATTTGCTTCAAACCTTTGTATAACATTCATGTCACAGACAATGTATTTTCACAATTAATTCTGTTCTAAAAGTTTTTAATTCTGTTCTAAAGCACTAAAACTCTGATTGTGTACAAAAATAAATATTCCTGAGGTGGGGGGGAAATATTAAAACTGATTTTAAAATTCAGGATGTGGTCGGAAGCATGATTTCCAGAGCGCCACAAGTAAATGTTTCAATCATGATCTTTTTTTTATTTATACCAATGCTTTAATTTTGGGGAAACCTCTATGTTTGAGACTGACTTTGTGCAGTGTTTCTTTTCTTTTAGAGTTTTGTCAAATACAAGTTGGTAACATGAACCTACCACAGAAAAATCAAACATGTCTGAATGATGGAGCACTAGCACAGTGAGCAGATGGGCTTCATCTCTAATCCTATGCCAGTCATTAATCAAAATTATTAACCGAATACCACTGCCAATCTCAGTGACCTCCAGCAATATAAATACATCTTTCTAAAAAAATACACCTTTGGTAGAAACATGTTTTTTACTTTTCAATTTTAAGAGTATGAGGCCACTGATTATGAAATAGAAAATGTCTAAAGATTATCACATGCACGTCCACGTTGTTTTGGCAACAAGCGGAGGATCATTTTACTCGTAACGTCTATGGTTCTCCATCATCTCAGAGCATTCTGGGTAAGCCAGTTCATTTGCATATGACCAGACACCACAGTTGTGTAACAAGCAAGGTGTCGATGAATGTGAGTTAATGCACCATGTATTTCATGACACGTGTCAACACAACTTGTACTGAAAAGAAGCTAATCTCACCTACAACACGTTCACCAAGGACAAAGACCCTTTTGTCTGAATGTTTCCTGTGTGGTGAAAACACTTCTACCATTGCCCCAATAGGACAATTACACAAAGCTAGCAGGTCAGTCTGTTTCCACACATCAGAAGAGTGCAGTAACAACATTACACCAGCAGAGGTCCCTTGACCCTTTGAGACAAAGTGCGAGGAACTGCAATCTGATTGGTGATTACCTCTTGGAAATGGAATATACAGCAATATATTTGTGAATTTGCGGACCTTTTGGAAAACGTAACATATCTCATAGCACCATATTCAAACATACATACTGTGTGTATACATACATATATTATATATATATATATATATATATATATACACACAATTTGTATATTTCAAGAGCTTCAATTTATCATTCATTTCAATATATTGCAGTATAATAAATTTCTGTAAGGAAAGCGGATCGCATTTAATTTACATGAGAATGCGAACCTTGAGTGACCCAGAAAAAGCAGAAGACTGTAATACTCACGTGGTGCAAACGTGTAACAGGATGAACACTCATGCAGGCGGACCTGATCCACTCCACCGGTGGGCCAGTTAGACCCCACAGTACACGGGCGTGTAAATACTGAGAAGCCGTGAAAGACAGAATACTGCCGTAGAGAAAACAGAAGCCGCTCGAGCTCTACAGATCGCGGACGCAACGATAAAAACACACACGACACAGGCTTTCCCTGGATCCAGAGGAAGGATACGTATCGCTGACAGGGACCTGAATCCAAAATGATACTACAGTCCGGAATTACTGAACTTGCAAATGGAACATTTTCAATGTTCTGTAGCATATATGTAGGAAGAAATACCACTCAGCCAATAGAACTGCATTAATGTTTAAGAAAACCGGCCTCCATTACATACTCCAGTGTGTCAGTTACTGAACAAATTCTGACTGAGTCTATTGGCCCATCCTTAAATCACTGTTAATATACCGCTAAAGATCAATCTCACTTACTAATGTTCAGTTGAAAACTTTAAAATGTATTACAGCTGGCTGGCCAATCAGAGCAGGGCACAGTTATTATAGCTCCCTGATTGGCCCATGAGCAGTGGGGGAAGGTGGGGGCGGGGGGAGGATGGCACTGGCGAGAATTTGAGAGGAAATGACATCATGAAAGTGGCAGCTGCGTTGTGGGAGACACAAGTGCACAGATGCGGGTCGTGACCCGATGTCCACCTGATGAAACCCGCAGCTTCGCTGTTCTTATCTCCGGAGCCTGTCGGGCGCGAAGCACCGCAGCACCGTCTGAGGAGACGCCCTGGGGGGATAAAACTGGGCCGCTAAAAATATCCTTGTTTTTGCCAGAGAAACCTACCCCCCCCCCCCTCCTCCTCCACCCCCGCCCACCCCCCTTCCTGCCCCGAGTCACTGTTTGTTCAGTCATTTGGTTTCTGAGTGTTTGGCCACCCGTTTTATATTGCTGCTTACTTGCTGAGTTAGAGTTCGGTGGAACAGAAAATATCATCAATCATCAATATCATGAGTTTCACTTACAGTCCTTCACAAGAGCCTGGTAGGTTTTTTATCCTTTAAAAAAAAATGTTATCAAGGTCTCTCTGAGATCTGTGTACATCCATTAAAATGCCTTTTTAGAAAAGGTTACGGAAGCCTAGCATAGGAAATACAATCACATGTTAATGTAGCATTTACAAATATCTATGGTATTAGATATGTACATGGTATGAATATCTATGGTATTTCTCTGTGCACACTTTGAATATCTATGGGAGGGGTGCACAACAAGGGAGAGTCCATTTCAGGATTTTGTGCCAGCTTCTACTCTTAATTACATAATTAGCTCAATATCATCTTGATCTGACATTTGTATAAGCACCAGCAACAGCCGCAGACTGCAAGTGTATCCTAAAGATTATAATGTGCTCAAGTGCAGGATTTAACCAGTGTAGTTTAGAGAGCTGTCAGAAAACTAAAACTAAGGTAATTGGCTGGAACATAAACCAGCATGTAGTCTGGATCTTCAGGACCGGAGTTGAGCACCCCTGATCTATGGTATTCCTCAGTGCGCACTATGAATAACTATGGTATTCTTCTGTGCACATGCATGAATATCTATGGTATTGCTCTATGCACATTTAGTCCTATCAGTGAGTAAGGGGGGCGGGGCTCTGTCTCCCTGCTGATCGCACTGCTGGCTCGCCCACACAAATTTCCAAAATGTGGTTCGAAAAAATGGAAAAGTTGGGATCTTAAGTGCCACAGGGAAGGAGAGGTTCAGCTGGCCAGAGAGAAGGGACCCACTTTTCACTGCAAGCAGGGAGCTTCCCTATTGGATGGGCTGAGCAGGGAGGGGGCGTGGCTCTGTGACACGACTGTCGTCCATGTCGGTCACCGTGATTGGCTGGGCTCCTCCTCTCCGTGGGAGTGGCTGTCGCTCAGGGGTTGGTGGGTTTCAGCGCGACAGGGAGTGGCTTCTTCAGAGGCGGAGACTTCTGCACTGGTGCATGCTGGGTCTGCATTAAACCCCTCCCCTAGGGCAGGGTGTGAATGATGCTCCTTCTCCAGGTCAGAGTCTGAACAAGGATCTTCCCCTGGGGTGGGAGGGGCCTGGGAGGGACAGTACCGAGGGACTGTCCAATGATGAAGCTGGATCAGTTACAGGGGGAGGAGCCGGTGAGAGGGACAGCTCTGAGGGACTGTCCAATGATGAAGCTGGATCAGTTACAGGGGGAGGAGCGGGTGAGAGGGACAGCTCTGAGGGACTGTCCAATGATGAAGCTGGATCAGTTACAGGGGGAGGAGCCGGTGAGAGGGACAGCTCTGAGGGACTGTCCAATGATGAAGCTGGATCAGTTACAGGCGGAGGGGCCTGTGAGAGGGACAGCTCTGAGGGACTGTCCAATGATGAAGCTGGATCAGTTACAGGGGGAGGAGCCGGTGAGAGGGACAGCTCTGAGGGACTGTCCAATGATGAAGCTGGATCAGTTACAGGCGGAGGGGCCTGTGAGAGGGACAGCTCTGAGGGACTGTCCAATGGTGAAGCTGGATCAGTTACAGTGGGAGGGGCCTGTGAGAGGGGCAGTTCTGAGGGCCTGTCCAATGGTGAAGCTGGATCAGTTACAGTGGGAGGGACTTGTCGGAGGGACAGCTCTGAGGGCCTGTCCAATGGTGAAGCTGGCTCAGTTACAGTGGGAGGGGCTTGTCGGAGGGACAGCTCTGAGGGCCTGTCCAATGGTGAAGCTGGCTCAGTTATAGTGGGAGGGGCCTGTGACAGGGACAGTTCCGAGGGACTGTCCAATGGTATCGCCAGTTCAGCTGAAGTAGGAGGAGCCTCTGACAGGAAGAGTTCTGAGGGCTTGTCCAATGGTATTGCTGGTTCAGTTGAAATAGGAGGGTCCTGTGACAGGAAGAGCTCTGATGGACTGTCCAATGGTGACGCAGGTTGCTCCCACAGAGGAAGCTCCGCCTCCTCGACTTCCTCCTGGTGTGGTCCCATCCGCCACACAGGCTCCACCCCCCGGCGTTCCACGTGACGCTCGGAAGCATCCAGACAAATGGGGACGACCTCCTCACCCCTCCCATCAGGCCCAGTGCGAGAGCTGGGCGGAGCCACGATGTCACTTCCTGTCCCACAGCCTATCAGATTGGAGACAGAGTCTGTGATTATTCACAAGTGTTTAAATTATTGATAACAAAAAAAGAATTAGTCATTTTTTCAGACTAATATGTGCATTTCTGAAAAATAAAAACACATTAACAGAAATCACACAGCACAGTGCAATCTCCCTAACCCTTTAGCTTTTGTTTTTACACAACTAAATAAATACTTTTTTCCTTCAACTGCAGCGAACATGTCAAACGATACAATTCAGTACCTGGATTCAGAAAACAAACCAATCTGTTTGCACAGAACACTACATTTGCTCAGTGTGGAAACCTTACCCAAAGGGAACAACAACAAACAAAATACAATCAGAATTTTAGAAAGAGAGGAAGTTGAGAGAAATTGTTGTTTGTGCCCCTTAGCAGTGGAGGTCAATTCCATTTCTATTCAGTCGATTCAGGGAAATGAACAGAAATTCAGTTAATTAATCGAAAAATCCCCATTAGAACATTAAGCGGGCTATTTTCAGGTTTGGGAACCGAATTTCAATTCACTTCCTTAATTGACTGCATTGAAACGGAACAGACCCCCCCGACAACTGTGAGGAGCAAACCTGAAGAGAGCTCGCTGGCGGCACCACAGACGTAACGGAAACAACAGATATCCTGCTCCGCAGTCTCATCTTCGCAAGTTCTCTCTCTATGACACGCTCAGAGTTCCAAATTCCGTAAATGTAACATGAGACCTTAGCAGCGGTCAGAACTCTCATCTCTTAAAGAGGACAACAAGAGCTTTTATTCTGATGGAAGTTTGCAAATACAGTACAAACAGGAAGCCTAAAATCGGTAGTCTTACTGTGGCTTAGTCTGCCCAGCTTCTGGGAGCTTTATATAGCCTGTGAGTCTGGTCTGTGGTATTCCAGCAGCAACCACAATACCAGAAGAGGACGGGAAAAAATACTGGCACCACTTACGGTACTGACCACATTCTGCAGTTTGAATCTTTGCTTGTTCGCTTTTTCAAAATATCCAGATGTGCGTTACAGAAAGCCAAACCTGAATTCTAAGAACAGAATTTTTTTTAAAAATAAAAAGCATACCGAACAATGGATTTATAACTTGAATTTAAAAGTGGCTGAATTCAATTTAAAAGCATTATGTTTTATTTTAAATCGTAAAACGCAAATTCAAGTTATGGAACTCAAGCTCAGTTTCTGTTAAACTGAAACGCCCCAATTAGACGTTTCCTCTGAATGTTCATGGGTCACATGACCAAGTATAATCATGTGACACTGGGTGTTGTGTACTGTAATTCAGCACCAGAGCCTCCTGCAGAAGCAGAGAGGACAGAGGAAACTCAGGAGCTGACAGTCTGTCTGCTGCGCATCACGTTGTCCAGCTGCGTTCAGTCTGTCTGCGCATCACGTTGTCCAGCTGTGTTCAGTCTGTCTGCGCATCACGTTGTCCAGCTGCGTTCAGTCTGTCTGCGCATCACATGGCCCAGCTGCGTTCAGAGACACACCTGTGCAGGTACAGGCAGGTAACTCACCTTTGAGCTGCTGCAGTCTCATTGGCTCTGGCTCCTGACCCAGGCCCAATAAGGGAGATCCAGAAGGCTGTCCCTCGCCGAGGCTAATGGCATCTCTCCCCCCTGTGAGCCAAAGGTCAAAGGTCACTCAACCACCCCAAAAAAACACACACTTCAGTTTTCTAAACAGGAAAGAGCACCAGAAAGCCCTCTCTCTCCCTGTATGCATGTGTCTGAATAACAGCAAAACCCCCTAACTGTCTGGCCTCTCCATGTTCATAGGAGGCAAGCAGGAGTTCCGAAGCATTATGGGAGTTATGCACTGGAATTCAGTGCAACAGTGCCCTCTACTGGACAAGACACACATTTTACCTTTTGACTTGCTTTGTTTTTTGTGGCAGTGAACTGCTGGATTTCAGTTTGTCATGGCATCAAACCGACTTTAACATTTAATCCAAGTCACCCAAATTAGCAGGTTACCCTGCAGACAGGTGCTTCTCACAGGTAACCCCTGTGTGGTAACCACTGGTGCTCACTGAAAGCAGGATGGTTTCTCTGCTGCTGGGGATCTTTTTCCCAGCTCTAATAACACAGACAACCTTGTCTGTGTGTTCACTTTGTTCAAAACTTCATTAAAAAATGTTCACAAAAAACAATGAAGAAACAATTCATGTTCCTCTCACATTTAAAATCCAACACTACAATTGCTTCCCTCAAGTAAATCCACAGACTATTTTAAATAGCACAAGAAGATTCCCAAAGAATCCCATGGATTGGGAATTGTGAAAAACAAGAAAACTGCACACACAGGAGGGAGGAAGCAGGTGTGGAAGCACAGATTTCTGCAGGAGGATGCGGGGGTTGCAGGGGGGGATGGGGGGGTAGGGTGGTTCGGGGTGATGGCCGCTAGCAAACTGCTGCAATTCCGTTGGTGGCTGTAATGGTGTTAGCGGGCAGCTGTAAGGGCGCTAGCGAGTCACTGTAACGGTGCTAGCGAGTCACTGTAATGGTGTTGGGGGTAGCTGTAATGGTGTTAGCGGGTAGCTGTAATGGTGTTAGCGAGTCACTGTAATGGTGTTAGCGAGTCACTGTAATGGTGTTGGGGGTAGCTGTAATGGTGTTAGCGGGTAGCTGTAATGGTGTTAGCGAGTCACTGTAATGGTGTTAGCGAGTCACTGTAATGGTGTTGGGGGTAGCTGTAATGGTGTTAGCGAGTCACTGTAATGGTGTTAGCAAGCAGCTGTAATGGTGTTAGCGAGTCACTGTAATGGTGTTAGTGGGTAGCTGTAATGGTGTTAGCGAGTAGCTGTAATGGTGCTAGCGAGTAGCCGTAATGGTGCTAGCGGGCAGCTGTAATGGTGTTAGCAAGTAGCTGTAATGTGCTAAATTAGCTGTGTGACAGCAGGCCAGTAGCTGCTCGCTTGCTGGGGTAAGAGAGGAAAAAAATATGGGCGCAGCAGAAACCTACTCCCAAATCCCACGGACACATTGTAGGTGAGCCCTTCAGGAAGCAGAGGAGAGAGAGAGAGAAAGAGAGAGAGAGGGGAAAGAGAGGCAGAGAGAGAGAGAGAGAGAGGGGAAAGAGAGGGAGAGAGAGAAGGAGAGAGAGAGAGGGGACAGAGAGGGAGAGAGAGAAAGGAAAAAAATAGCTTTAGTTAAAAGGAATAAACCAGTTTTGTACAAACAGCAGCATCAGTGGTCATTCGTATTTGTGTCAGGGATCTACTGGCTTTCACCTTAAAAGCAATCAATTAAGTGTGTGTGTAGGTGTGTGTGTGTCTGCGTATGTGTGTGTGGGGGGGGGGGGGGGGGGGCACTAACCTGGCAGACTCCATAATCCTGCCACTTCCAAGGTCTTCAGCTTCTTCTCCAGCTCTGCGACTCGATTTCCCAGAATCCTGCAGGAACAATGACCTCATGGTTCTGGTCACGTCCACATCACATTTTAAACTCAGACCCCCCACCCCCACCGCATATAAAACAGGAGAGGGAGCGTGCTCTGTTCCAGACAAACGAGCGGGAACAAAGGCAGGAGCCGAAAAAAGAAAATAAGTGACAGAGAGGAGAAAAGGAAAAGGACTAAAATAGAACAGAAAAAAGAGGGCAAGCTAGACAGAATCAATAGAGCTGGGAGAGAGCTAGGATTGTTCTGGGGGGGGAGCTGGGATTGTTGTTTGGGGGGGGGGGTAGCTGGGATTGTTGTTGGGGGGGGTAGCTGGGATTATTCTGGGGGGGGGTAGCTGGGATTGTTGTTGGGGGGGAGCTGGGATTGTTGTTGGGGGGGAGCTGGGATTGTTGTTGGGGGGGGAGCTGGGATTGTTGTTGGGGGGTAGCTGGGATTGTTGTTGGGGGGGGGTAGCTGGGATTTGTTGTTGGGGGGGTAGCTGGGATTGTTGTTGGGGGGAGCTGGGATTGTTGTTGTTGGGGGGGGTAGCTGGGATTGTTGTTGGGGGGTAGCTGGGATTGTTGTTGGGGGGGTAGGAGCTGGGATTGTTGTTGGGGGGGTAGCTGGGATTGTTGTGGGGGGGGGAGCTGGGATTGTTGTTGGGGGGGGGTAGCTGGGATTGTTGTTGGGGGGGTAGCTGGGATTGTTGTTGGGGGGGAGCTGGGATTGTTGTTGGGGGGTAGCTGGGATTGTTGTTGGGGGGGTAGCTGGGATTGTTGTTGGGGGGGGAGCTGGGATTGTTGTTGGGGGGGGTAGCTGGGATTGTTGTTGTTGGGGGGGGCTGGGATTATTCTGGGGGGGGGGAGCTGGGATTGTTGTTGGGGGGGGAGCTGGGATTATTCTGGGGGGGGGAGCTGGGATTGTTGTTGGGGGGGGGGTAGCTGGGATTGTTGTTGGGGGGGAGCTGGGATTGTTGTTTGGGGGGGGTAGCTGGGATTGTTGTTGTTGGGGGGGGTAGCTGGGATTGTTGTTGGGGGGGGGGTAGCTGGGATTGCTGTTGGGGGGGGGTAGCTGGGATTGTTGTATGGGGGGGGGGGTAGCTGGGATTGTTGTTGGGGGGGTAGTGGGATTGTTGTTGGGGGGGGTAGCTGGGATTGTTGGTGGGGGGGTAGCTGGGATTGTTGTTGGGGGGTAGCTGGGATTTTTGTTGGGGGGGGTAGCTGGGATTGTTGTTGGGGGGTAGCTGGGATTGTTGTTGGGGGGGGGAGCTGGGATTGTTCTGGGGGGGGGGGGGGGGGAGAAGCCCTGCGGAGATGCAGGGAGCAGTCAGAAATGAGCTCTGTAACTGCACTGGCACATTTTCCCTGGGGTTCCATTTTAAATGCTGACTGAGTCTGTCCTGAAAAACTTCGTTTGATTTCCAGTTTACTCCCATTTTATTTATTTATATATGCACACTGATGGAGACAGAGGTGGAGAGAGAGAAACAGACGAAGAGAGAGGATTGATGGAGAAGCAGAGAGATTGAGAGAAGACAAGGAGAGAGAAGAGATGGAGAGAGGAGGGAGAGAGACAGAGATGGAGAGAGAGTAGAGTCAGTGTGAGTCAGTGTGTCAGTGTGAGACAGTGAGAGTCAGTAAGAGTCAGTGAGATTCAGTGAGAGTCAGTAAGAGTTAGTGTGAGTCAGTGAGAGTCAGTGAGAGTCAGTGAGTCAGTGCGAGTCAGTGAGTCAGTGTGAGTCAGTGAGAGTCAGTGAGTCAGTGCGAGTCAGTGAGCATCGGTGAGTCAGTGAGAGTCAGTGAGAGTCAGTGAGTCAGTGCGAGTCAGTGAGCATCGGTGAGTCAGTGTGAGTCAGTGAGAGTCAGTGTGAGTCAGTGAGTCAGTGAGCTTCAGTGAGGTCAGTGTGAGTCAGTGAGTCAGTGAGTCAGTGCGAGTCAGTGAGCATCGGTGAGTCAGTGAGAGTCAGTGCGAGTCCGTGTGAGTCAGTGTGAGTCAGTGAGAGTCAGTGTGAGTCAGTGAGTCAGTGTGAGTCAGTGAGTCAGTGAGCTTCAGTGAGGTCAGTGTGAGTCAGTGAGTCAGTGAGTCAGTGAGTCAGTGAGAGTCAGTGAGCTTCAGCGAGGTCAGTGTGAGTCAGTGAGAGTCAGTGTGAGTCAGTGAGTCAGTGAGTCAGTGAGTCAGTGAGAGTCAGTGAGCTTCAGCGAGGTCAGCGCTGTACTTGTTGGTGTGCCGCTGGTGCTGGATGACCATGTTCTTCTCGTGTATGGTCTCCAGGAGTGCCGTCGCTAAGGACTTCAGGTCAGAGATGGACTGGGGCGTGGCAGGGAGACTACAACCACTCTCCTCTGACAGCAAGAGCTCCTGGACTACAGAGAGAGAGAGAGAGTGTGAGTGAGACTGAGAGAGCTAAAAAGAGATTGGTGCTTTCATATAATCATACTTTTCCTCTTATCTTACGCACATTAATAGACCTTTCTGTGCTGTCGAACTACTCAGAATGCCACATACAGTAGAATCATCAAACAATCTCCACGTGGATGAAGAGACAGACCTGACCTGACGATTGTCAGGAAAGCAGTAGAGTCAAATCACACAGCCAGCCGTAGGAATACAAACATGTGCTTTCCACAGACACGAGCTGCAGTTCTCCTTTATGCAGGCAATAAGGTGCAGTTACAATAACGCACACTGGGGGGCAGAGGTGAGCAAGGGGCAGCGGCTCTGCTGATTGGCCGTGGGTGCTGTCCGTGGTCCTGTAGCTCTCCCAGGAGGGTGCTGAACGGACAGCTCCTCACAGCACAGGACCCCTCCCCCCCCCCCCATCCCAGTCACTACACCTACACCATGCCCCCGCTGCTGTGGGAAGGGGGCCAGCCGGGCCGGGGGCTATCAGCCACGCTAATCGGGAGGCCGCCCCCACCAGCCGTTCTGGGTATGACCACCAGCTAAACAAACACAGGGGTTTGTACTGAGACGCACCTGAATCAGACACACAAAGGCTGCAGTAAGAACAGTGCTGCATCCCGCAGATCAGCTCCTACAAGCTGAGCGCCAAACCAGATCTTACACATCATTCTGACTACATTCATTTCAAACATACAAAAAAGAAGACAGGGCAAAAGATGCAGGGGCTTTGGGTTAGAAGATGGGGTGAAAGGTGCAGGGGATGTTTAGGGTAGAAGGTTAGGGGTGTTTGCAGTGGGGGGGGGGGGGTACCTTGTTTAGCAGAGAGCACCCCTGTGAGGGCGCTGCTGTTGGACCGGCCGTAGATTTTGGAATTCTTCCTCCTCTCCAGAGCGGTCTGCAGAATCAGCACAGAGCAGACATGCTCATATACCACCCTACTGAGCATGCTCATATACCACCCCACATCACACCAGGCTGATATGACTTTATACTGAGCATGCTCATATACCACCCCACATCACACCAGGCTGATGACTTTATACTGAGCTCTAATCAGGGATCTAAGAAACACACTCACATACACACATACATACACACTCACATACACACATACACACACACTCACATATACTGACACACACTCACATTCACACACACACACTCTAACTCATACTCTGACACACACCACTGACATCACACGTCATCTCACACCGGTGACATCACACATCACCTCACCCTGGTGACATCACACAGCCAGTACCTTGTACTTCATAACGTTCGCTTTGAGCAGGTTCACCTCCTCCTGGAGCTGCTTAAATCTTTCATGTAAATATCTGAAAGAGAAGTATATGTTCATTAATTAATAAAGTATATGTTGTGAGAAATAAAGACAGAGAAACACACACCTCCAGTTGATCAGGCTCAGATATTATTATTGAGTTTTAGAATAAACAGATTTAGTCCAGCAAGCACACAACATGGGGTAGATTTAATTCAGTGATGGACAGCTGTCAGTCATGAGTAACTACGGCACTGCAACTTGAGAGTTACTGCATGATCGAAACCAGACCCCAAACACCACACGCCACCCCCCCCCCCAAAAAAACTTCAAGTCTGAAACGAATCATGAGGATAACAGATTTTGACGTTGGAAATGAAACGGACACAGAGACTGAAACCCAGGTGCGCCATTAACAAGCATCACACTGGAAAAAGATTCAATCGGACCGGAATGAAATTATGCGTGTCACGTCCCATCATGTCGCATCACATCGTGCGCCATTAAAACCTAATTTAATTAAAATATCGATCTGATGCGCACGGACGGGGACACTCGAACATGCTTTAAAAAACGAAGAATACTGGATGTGCTCCCATCACCGCGAAAGCTGTTTTCAGGGAAACGGTCTCATCACCGTATTATTTACACTTTTAATCCGGGTTTGCATAGGAGTGTCCCCTCTGTACACAGCCACAGAATCATGTGTGTCAGTGAAGTGGCTGCATTTAGATTTACTCTCCTCTAATAATGATAATGAGAAGAGGAAGAAGAAGAATAAAAGAAGAATTGCATAGCCTAAAGTGCACATCATTTTTTTTTAAAACTGTAAAAAAAAAAAAAAAAAGAAAAGAAATTTAAAAAACTGTAGTGTTTTGAAAAACAGGCACGTTACATTTCTGTGATTTTCCCTCATTTCTGAAAAAAAAGGTAAGACACATTGGTGGTGGGTGAGGTGAGTTCCCACTCATCACTGTAAAGCAGTCTGAGCGTTCAGAAAAGTGCTGTATAAATGCAGTGATTCATTCATTTCATTCAAAGTGAGAGAGAGGACCGGTCTGTGGGCGCAGCACCCCCCCCCCCCCCACCTGTTCTCCATGCACAGTGCGTCCACGTCCACGATGCGGCTCTCGTGGCTGCCCAGGATGTGGTTGAGCTCGCGGTTCAGCCGCGCAGCCTTCTCCTGGAACACGCTGCGCTCCGCCCGCACGTCCTGCAGCTCGTCCGTCGCCCCCTTCAGGCTATGCTCCAGCTCCTCGTTCTGCCCCAGAGACCGGAGAACACACGGGCTGGGCTGAGCGTGCGTTCGCTTCACTTCATTTAGCTTAGCCTAGCCTAGCCTCGCTTAGTTTGGATTATTTTAGCCTAGGCTATTTTAGCCTACCTTAGCCTAGCCTAGTTTAGTTTAGATTATTTTAGCCTAGGCTAGCCTAGCCTATCTTGCCTACCTTAGCCTAGCCTAGTTTAGTTTAGATTATTTTAGCCTAAGCTAGCCTAGCCTATCTTGCCTACCTTAGCCTAGCCTAGTTTAGTTTAGATTATTTTAGCCTAGGCTAGCCTAGCCTATCTTGCCTACCTTAGCCTAGCCTAGTTTAGTTTAGATTATTTTAGCCTAGGCTAGCCTAGCCTATCTTGCCTACCTTAGCCTAGCCTATCTTAGTTTAGATTATTTTAGCCTAGGCTAGCCTAGCCTATCTTGCCTACCTTAGCCTAGCCTAGTTTAGTTTAGATTTTTTTAGCCCAGCCTAGCTAGCCTAGCTTAGCAGCGCTCACTTTAGATTATTTTAGCCTAGCCTAGCTTGGTTTAGGTTATTTTAGCCTAGCCTAGCTTAGCTTATTTTACCTGGCCACGCCCACTCACCTGCTCGCGGGCCTTCTCCAGCTGCTGCACCAGGTCCTCCCGCTCGTGGGCGGGGAAGTGTCGCGCCCCCACCTCCTCGTCCCCCAACCTCTGCTTGGCGATGGTCATCCTCAGGAGCTGTGGGTATGTGGGGGGGGGTCAATCAAACACACAAGCCGGAGGCTCCCAGGTTAACTGTCCTTGTGTTACTCATTAGGGGCTAACTGGCTACCCTGACAGGGAATGCCCAAACTGTTAAAATCTGAAAGCACCTAAAACAATGCAGGAGTGAATATGGGCTCTTAAAGAAAGCAGTGTTAAGGCCGAGGTCCATTGGATCGATGATAACAAGCTCCTGTGCAAGCCCAGCTGTTTTAGAGACCACACTGCAGACAGGAAGCAAGCCAGGCGTGTGTTTTACTGACGGGAGACGGACAGCGGAGGGCTGTCCTGGACAGCCACACTGTCTGCCGCTCCCCGTTTTCTCCCCTTTCAATCAGCAGTCCATTTAGGCCTGTTTAGGACACGAAGAGCGTGGCTCTCCGGCCAATCAGCGACTTAACTTAAGCACTTAAGACACTGCGGGCCTGCTGGACTGGAGAGACGCCCGGTTTAGCCTTCAGGACTGGGGGGGGTGGGGCCGGGGGGGGGGGGGGGGGGGGGGGGGGTGAGTCAGAGAGAGGGACACAGGAGCAGGCCACGCCCTCAGCCCCCAGACGGACAGTCGCCGTGGTTACCTTGTTGTCCCCCTGGGCCTCGGCCAGCCTCTGACTGAGTTCCTTCAGCTCCTCAGACACCAGCTTATTCCTCTCCCTGGAGTCCCTGAGCAACTGAGCCAGGTTCACCTGTGGGTGGGGGGGGGGGGGGGGGGGGGGGGGAGTGAGGGGGAAGGGGACGGGGGGGGAAAGAGGGGAAGAGAGTGTGCAGGAGAGAGGGAAGGAGGGGGAAGAAGAGAAAGAGGGAGGAAGCCAGAAAAAGAAGAAAGAGGAAAGACAGAAAAGGGGAGCAGGAAGGGGTGTGGAGAAAGAAACAGGTAGAGAGAGAGAGAGAGAGAGAGAGAGAGAGAGAGAGAGAGAGAGAGAGAGAGATAGTGAGATCACAGTACCCCAGGCAGAACTCACTGGACTTACAGCACTTGCTGTTCAGGACACTCGCCTGTGGAGCAGAACCCATTCTCAAGTCTCTCCCTTCATTAATCTGTAGAATCTGCACAGAGTAAGAGGGAGACAGAACGCTCTGCCCCCCTCCTCACCACTCCCCCCCCCCCCCCCCCCCCCCCCCACCCCCACACACACACATACCCTCAACCCCCACCTTCACCAATACTGACCCAGCGCCACTACATTGTGTCCCGTATCCAGACAGGGGAACACTGGCAGCTCTGCTTTGGGACATACAGGAACAAAGAACAGAACTGGAATCCCAGTAACAGATTATTAAGAAAGCCTGTTGAACGGGGACAGGTGCGTACCTGATTTCGCTTCTCAGGGGGCAGGGAAGGGTCTCCATCCTGCAGGACAGAGAAACACAACTCTTCAGCAATAACCCCACACACACACAAGGGGGCAGTACTGAGCTCACTGTCTCAGGCATCTGTTTCCCTCTCAGTCAATTCACACACATCACCACAGAGCTCTGCAGTGTACAAACACCTCTGGTTATATTACCTGTAATACCCACGCTACCTGTGTTACCCGTGCTACCTGTCTTACCTGTGCTATCTGTGTTACCTGTACTACCCGCGCTACCTGTGCTACCTGTGCTATCTGTACTACCCACACTACCTGTGCTACCTGTGTTACCTGCACTACCTGCGCTACCTGTGTTACCTGTACTACCCGCGCTACCAATGTTACTTGTGCTACCGTGCTACCTGTGTTACCTGTACTACCCGTGCTACCTGTGTTATAGGTGTTACCTGTACTACCTGCGCTACCTGTGTTACCTGTACTACCCATTTTACCTGTGCTACTCATGTTACCTGTGTTACCTGTACTACCCGCGCTACCTGTGTTACCTGTGTTATGGGTGTTACCTGTACTACCTGCGCTACCTGTGTTACCTGTACTACCCATGTTACCTGTGTTAACTGTACTACCCATGCTACCTGTGTTACCTGTGCTACCTGTGTCACCTGTACTACCTGTGCTACCTGTGTTACCTGTGCTACCTGTGTTCAGGATTGAGCTCTGCTTACACTTCTAAAAAAACAGGGTCACCTGCACTTGAGCACGCGCTGAGTCATCAGTTCACTCTAAATCACCCTTACCGCCTGTCTGATTCCTCTGCAGGTTTTCTAGAGTTCTCCTATTTACCACCCGAGGCTCCATTAAGTTTATATTGCATTCAATAATCCAAATAATTATATGTTGCATTACAAATTAAATGTTCATATGGGGAGATACAAAAAAGGAATTTTGCAGCCGTAAAAAGGTTTTCTAATGAAACCACTGGCTTGGATTCTGAATTAGTCATAATTTCATTACCTAAACAAATACAATCTTAACAACTGTACAGTAATCAGAGAGTAAATGAATCAGTGCTGAGGGGTTTACAATGCAAGAGCCTGTAAAAGCAGCATCTGATTAACTTTGTTTCTCCAAAAAAGAGGGGGAGAGCCTTATTTTATAGGGCATAACTGGAAAAGTGTGTAATTAGGAGAAAAATCGGGGCTAGCGGGTCAATTCCATTTCAGTCAACTCACTTAATTAAAAGAAAAAAAGAATGGATGAGAGGAGCAGGGGGGTGAACGACAGAGAGAGTGAGAGAGAAATACAGAAAGAGAAGGAAAGCCTGGAAGAGAAAGTGAGTGGGTGAATGAGACAGAGAGAGCGAACGAGAGAGACAGGGAGAGAGAGGAGAGAGGAGAGGAGAGAGGGACGAGAGAGGGGAGAGGAGGAGAGAGAGGGAGGGGAGAGAGAGAGGAGTGGGGAGAGAGAGAGAGAGAGAGGGAGAGAGGAGAGAGAGGAGAGAGAGAGGGAGAGAGAGGGAGAGAGAGGGAGAGAGGGGGAGAGAGAGAGAGCGTAGGTGAGAGACAGAGTGGGAGAGATAGACAGAGAGAGAGAGAGAGGGCGGCAGGGTGCGTACGATGAGCTCTCTGTACTTCTTCTTCAGGCTCTGGTGGCGTTCTCGCAGCTGATTGGCCATCAGCTTGTACTGGTCTCTCTCCTGCTGACAGCTGTCCAGCTCCTTGGACAGGATCAGCAGGGCCTCTTTCTTACTGTCCAGCTTCCGCTTCACCACCAGGAACTGAGAGAGAGAGAGAGAGCTTGAGAGGAGATGAGAGAGAGGAGAGAGAGGAGACGAGGAGCCTACCCGAGAGAGAGAGAGAGAGAGAGAGAGAGAGAGAGAGAGAGAGAGGAGAGAGAGAGGAGAGAGAGAGAGAGAGAGAGAGGTGGCGGGAGGGGGGGAGAGGCGGGAGGGAGAGAGGCGGGAGGGAGAGAGAGGGGGCAGAGAGAAAGGGGCAGGGGTGATGTTATTGCATTATAAGAAGCATTTAAATTACTAAAAAAAAAAAAGTAATCGCAATAAAACAGAGATTCAAAAAGCAGAGAGGAACAACTACACACAGCCTCCCATCCCCCTCCCTCTCCCCACCTCAGGCGACGGTGATTGAGCCCTGTCTCAGATGTGCACATGCGCACATCCTGCGCATCGACAGAGCGACAGATCCTGTTACTCCAAAGCCAGGCTAGAGCCTGACAGACTGTACAGATCAGAGTCGCCGTTACCAGCTGCGCTCACGCGCAGAATACGCACTTCCGTTTTTTTTTTTTTTTTTTTTATCATCCTAAAACTCAGGGAGACATTTTCAAAACCTCATAAAGTTTTGGAGAAGATCACCTCTACATTTGAGTAGCTGGCTGTGTTCCACAACATACTTTAGCCTTATTTACGTCATACGCTGCCATCCTGCATGATTAAGACAAAATATATATATATATATATATATATATATATATATATATATATATATATATATATATATAAATAACTGAAAGAACTTCTGCTGTCTTGGACAAGCCGTTCCGCTTCATGCTGACTACACCCGCAGTCACTGATCTCAAAGAGAGGCAACACTGACAGCGCTATCTGTTACCTGACAGTTCAAACGTATTTTTCACAGCAGCCTGACAAACGGTGGTTTTTGCTCCTGTCGACGGTAACTTCCCGCTCTCGCGCTGAAAATAGACTTCATCGGCGGAGCGTGCAGACGCGCGGCGCGCGCATTATGCTTGCTCCAGGCTGCGGTTAATCCGCCGCGAAACCGGCCAGTGCTGGTGTCGTGATTTACAGGTCATTCACCAGGCCTGCGTCTTCCTCTGCCAACGTCAACACAGCAGGGCTCGCTGTTTGCAGAGTGGGATGGTACGCTGGAATGGAACACTCCCTTTGTGAATGGGAGGTCTCTCATGCAATGTGAACATATCGCTGTTTTTTAATCATAAATGCGTAACGCGTTGAATAGCGCATTTGGATGCAACGAGGCACTCCAGATGCATTTTTTTAAATGCCTAAATTTATATCATTTTTTTAATGTATTCTGTGGGTTATATTCAGTCATATCCTCTTTTATCAGAAAAGTGCAATGGCCAACACGATTCTATTTATTAATCAAAGCATTTCACAATACACATTCCAATACACTGTAACTTTTCAAGAAACAGTTTGGCTCCTTATCTCACCGACAAGTCAGTGTTGTGTCTTGATTTTTTTTATATGCTTAAATCACTCTGCACCAAGAGGAATCCATTGTTTTAAATAAGTATTGACAGTACACGTTATATTAAGTTCATTTATCCTAGTTCCTTTTTTAAAACATAATGGTGGTTGGGTTCACCAGCACATTAAGAAGTGAATTGGGAGCTGAACACAGGCGTGCACAAACAAGAGTTACGAGTTCAATACCCCAGTGACAGCAATTAACACACAACGTGCCCCACAAATGCTGAACCCTAAAGTTCAGGTTATTTGCACGCTTCCTATAGTTTCAGTAGGATGTTTTAAGATGTTGAGGGAACATGTTTGGTCAGCCAGAATAACATTTCAGGGGTTTGATGATGTAGTTAGTAGTTAAGGCTCCGCTGACTCACAACAAGACTGAAGATCACAATCCAGCCATTATATAACCCACTTACTCCTGGTTAGTTTCATGGGAGGCTGGAACCTGGCCCAGCATGCTTTGGGTGAGAAGCAGTATACCCTGGACATGTAGCCAAGCCAATCCATCACAGGGCACACACACCGTTCACTCAACACGCTCACACCTACAACCCAAATTCGACTCTCCAATTAGCCTAATCTGCACATCTTAGAACTGTGGGAGGAAACCGGAGTGTCTGGAGAAAACTCACGTAGACAAGGGGAAAACGTGCAACCTTCACACAGAAAGGCCCCGGCCGGGATTTAAAACCAGGAACTTCTTGCTTCCTGATTTAGCCCAATCTCAAGATCTCTATGTTTGTACAGACACCCCCATAAATACACAGATAATGATGCCCCTACACCGTACACAATAAAATGTCCAGTGTTGATTCCGCGTGGGAACAAATGTTATCTGTTGAGAGCTGATTGAATACACTGTTAAGAGTGGAATTAACGTCGAACATTTTACTATGAGTTCACTAGCCTTCGATATTCCTCTCGTGGCGTTCCATGATTATGACTACGCTCATACTGTCAACACGCTGCAAAAAAAAAAAAAAAAAAAAACATTTTAACGGGGTGATTGATCCGAATGTTGGAGTAAACTCCAAATGTCCGCGTGACTGCTTTGCTGCTTACAACTGCGAACGACTTCGACGAACAACTGTCTCAATGCACCGTACAACTTAAGTTTTCCTTTCTCGCTGGCCCGGGAATGTTTTTTAGCCAGGTCTGGCCCTAATGCACAAAAGGTGAATGCACTAATATTTCCCTACATTGTTTGTCAAGTAAAGGCAATGTCAAGTAGCTTAATTAATACTATATTATATAGGCTTATATTACGCTATAATTGTACAAACATAAGTGGGCCTTAAATACTGAAAACATAAATAGCCTACCTTTTTCTCTGGCTACAGCGTACATTGATGTGTTTTTATGATTGTATTGCATTTTTGTTTCTTATCACAAATTCAGCAGCAACTTGTGGTTGTCTTGGGTGACCAACTATAGCTCCGTGTGCGTCCATTAAAATACAGTTGCACAACTAGCTAATTAACGTTACGATAGTCTTCGTCAATTCTACTTCATATCAGACATGCAGCCCATAACATCAGGACTCAAAGAACACCAACGATAATGGATAATGAAAAGCTGTAACTAGCAACATCAGCGAATGTGACCGTTTTCCAAATTCAATTTTTGAACTAGAACCACACGTTAACCTTCCTATTAAAATAGCCACACAATTGCGTTTATCTGAGACGGTATGATAATAAAACACGATTATTTTGCTTTTACACAATCTGGTAAATAGAACAGCCGCTCGTTTTCTTTATAAATAGTGTACACCACCTTGCTGTCGTGGATGTTTTTGTCGTAGGAGACAATCGTGTCATGTCCCACGCACAGTTGGGATCACAAGCATCATTTGCGACACTTGACAATGCCGCTAGCATGCTAGCTAGGCTTTTCGCATACCCACCTCGCTCACCAAACCTTGCCAGTCACTTTCGCTTCTCCTGGAAGAAATCATCTTCCCTGCTTTTCAAAACTCCACCAATATTTTCGTCCACGAGAATAAAACGTCAAGAGGAAGCGGTGGTATTTACAGACAGGTAATTCGGGAATCTCCTCCTCCTCCTCCTCTTGTTAAGACCTCACTTCCATCCGTCACGTTTTCGTGACGTTAGCAAGGAGGGCGGGGCTACGATTAGAACGGGACAACGGGGTCGGCCGGTGGCAAGCGGGGACGGGGAATGAGTGGTCTGTCGTGTACTTATCCTTTGACCTCCACGGTTGTGTGTTCCACACGGACCGGCGATTGCTTTTAACGAGGTCGACCTGAGCATATTCATAAAGAACGTCCGCTGTCCATCCGGTCGCCTGGTTTTGTGTGTGAAACTTAGAAACGCAACTGCTGGAAATATTGTGCTGGCGGTGCCTGCCTATTCAAAGGACGGATGGGGAATCATTGCGCGAGGTGACAGTTATGCAAATAGAAACAGTGTTCTGAAGACAGGACGATGGTGGTCAGTCAGGACAGTAAATTGAATGGCAGTAAATGTATTTATCGCATTAGATTGAATCGCTCATATTAGCATACTAGCCATTTAATGCAAATTAAAGTGTCACTCTCCCTCAGTGGTTAGGACGTTAGGGACGTTGCATCAAGGCAGCGAAGGCACTGTTTACCTACTGTAAAGCCTACTTTCCGTTTGCTGTACGGATGCCGTTGTTCTACCTGACAAGGGCTGCAGGTGCCATGGCTCGGATCTATGGTTGCTCTAATTGTTTTTACCACAAGATGGCGATATTTGCGAACGTCACCGAGCTCAGTCGCTCTGCTGGAAACTATGTAAGGTTATAAACTATTGCTCATTAAAATCTCTCTCTCTCTCTCTCAATCTCTCTCTCTCTCTCTCTCTCTCTCTCTTTCTCTCTCTCTCTCTCATACGTTTACATTCTTCTTTTAGGCTAATATAGTCACTTTGTTAAATATACAGTGAAGTACATCCTGTATATTAATGCCACATCACTTTGGTACTTGAACACCATAATAAGACCACCATTTTACTGTGTGTTTATCCAACAGTCACATCACCACTGAGCACGGTTGGGTCACCACATCTGATCCAGATGTTCTGTCGTTTACACATTTTTTTTTTTTTTTTGCATTAAATGGACCCACATATGTGTTTATTCCATTTTTTTTAAAGGAGCTAGATTGAAAATATGCTGTTCCCTTTCACTGGTGCTTGTGTGTGAAGCAGTGAAGCAGCCTGTCAATATGTCGACTGACACTACATTATTTGATGGTGACCTGTCCTGGACAGAAGAGCAGTATGGTCAACCAAAGAACCTAATCCCGTATCGCAAAGCATGTGAGAGGAGAGGAGAGGGGCACAGGGACACATCAGTATTCTTTATACAGGAGCATTGAGAAAATCCTGGCTTTCAACTCGCAATTTTACCGCTTTCATACTGTTAAATATTCTCTCTCTGTCATTTGGGTTTTTTAAAGTCCATTGTATTTGCATTCAATAACACCCAGGGGATCAGAATAATACAAAAAAAACATTCTGTCCATTTTGAAAGGGAAGCACAGTTTTGCTTACAGTACAGTGGACTGTATTCTGCTGTATTCTTTGTGTTTGGACTATTTTTATCAGCATGGTCACCATGTAAAAAGCTGAATTCCTTTCCTTCAGACATCCTCCTGCGTGCTTTTCCTTTGGCTGACTGTGTAAAAGAAGAGATTAAACACTCACTTTATTTGCACTAATAAGAAAACAGCCTTAAGATGGCCGACTCATCCCCCTCACTAAAATGACCGCTTTGTGTCACGCTGGCTGCCTTCAATGAGTTTACTGTTTCCTCATCAGCTGGGTAAACAGCTGAATATTAACTGCGTGCTTTAAATCCAGTTTCTGACCAGAGGGTATAATGGCAATGTCCCAACGAGGAATCAAACCTGCAACCTATCTGTTCCAATCCCTGACAGGGGCTCAGAAAAGCCTGGAAACCTTCCTCTGCTCATGCAAACACCACATTTACAGTACATTACATTACAGGCATTTAGCTGACGCTCTCATCCAGAGTGTCTTACACAACTTTATAAATAGCATAGAATTATACATTTATACAAACACTTCTATTTGGAGCAAAGAAGGGACTGTGATTTGCCCACAGCAAATTTCTCTTGCGCTACAAAAGATCGGTCTAATCCTTATTACTCAGCGATGACAGAATGTCCTAGATGTGTCCGGTCTTCTGAAGAATGTCTAAATAAAGTGATCGGCCAGGTGTGAGAGTGCTTGAAACGCTGTGGGATGAAACTTCTGAAATGCTAATTTAAATGTGCATAAACACAGCATGTGGACTTTTAATTGCTGAATTAAAGAAAGCTTATTGAGAAAGCTTCCATGTCCAGGTTAAAAAAAAAAAAAGAAACACTTGTCATTCATATGCATTTTTATTGTCATCTTAAAGACTTCATTATTCTTGAGGGAAAACATTCATTAAGCATTAATCCATATATTTATAATGGTACAAAAATGTACATGTACAAGTTGCATATTTTAGTCAGAGGGTTTAATTATATAATGCCAGAGAAACAAAGATAGAAATGTGCATGTCATTGCAGGCTACTGAAAGTTTTCATAAACATGAATTGATTGTACATTCAGCCTTGAATGACATGCGTCTGCAAGCGAGAGAATTTCAGGCTGTGTGCATATCTCGTTGGCATTCCAAGTGGCATAGCAGACTAAAAACAAGGGTCACTGCATCTGGCTTCCATCTTTGAGCATTATTCCGTTGTGTCCGTACATAACTGACAATGCTTCTCTTGCTATTTACAGAACGCTATGGTGGTACATTATCTGTCGTAAACAAAAATCTTGATCCACGCAAACTATTTGTAAAGTTGAAGCTGGCTGGTTGTATTAAAATATCGTTTTGGACTGGCACTGTTATTAAGGACTGGGGAACTTACAGCAGTTTTGGCCGATTCCAATTGTAATAACATGTAGAATATCAACTCTTAGGAAATGTAATGTAATCACTTACGCAGAATGTCATTTTATGAATCATTACGTTATATTACAGGATTTATTACAGGATTATTACATGACTCATTCCACAGCCACACTACTCATGGCTGTGAACAGAGCTAAAAGACTTCAAATATATTTACACAATTGGATACTTGCGCCATATAAACGGCATTTTTTTTTACAAGATGTTGAGAGATAGGCAATGATATAAAATGTGGAAGCAAAAAACTTGAGACTGGTGGCCAGACAGCCAGTACGTCAGCAGGTAACTCCCCCCCATTTATACTGCAGTGCTACTGTAGTTCATATTGACTCAATATGCACTCTGATCCAACATGACGTCTAACAATATTACAATCCAGCACACAAGTTCTAAAATGGGATTTATGAAACCCCACTTTTCCATCTCTACCCAACACCTCCTTCATCAAATCAAATTTTTGCAAATCGTCTCTTTAAAATTACTGTATCAGTGTTTTTTTTTGTTCTGCCTGCTTGCCTGTCTGCCTGTATTCCTGAATAGTCCGGTGCCTATTCACTGATGTTGACTGCAAAGATGACTGAAGAAATTCCCCATTATTCATTAAAATTAACAGGCAACAATGTAATTTTTGAGGGAAGGCAAAAGATTGGGTCTTGATTTCTCACTGCTTTTGCCGATCCATGAACTACTTCTGAAGCTGGGCGTCTAGAAGACTCTGCTTGCTGAGATCTCCTCAGAAATAACCATCACTTTTCATTAAGCAGCTAGAATCCATAAATGTACCTCGATTCAACAATGTGACAGATGGTAAATTCCGCAACGATTAAGACATTAAAATGAGTTTCCTGACACTCTCTCAAATGCGGCTACTGGTCTCCAACGCTGAAGGAAGTCACCTTCCTTGACACATCAAGCATGCTGAGAACGAAGACCCTTAATGACCCTTTTCTCGTTGTTTGTAAGCAGAAGGCCTGATTGAGCCGGCAGTTGTCTTCACAGTTGTGAGTATCAAACGGTTAAGGGCAACAGTAAAAGACGACTCGAGTCTTGATGAAAACCTTGAAATGCATGAAATGCATGGATATGACGTGATACCTGATAATGCCACATGCATCCTTCTCTCTCTCTCTCTCTCTCTCTTTCTCCCTCTTCCTCTCTTTCTCTCGCAGTACTTGTTCAGGGTGCGGGGCCTGAAGGGGCGGCCTAGGGTTCACAAGCTCAGGTCGACGATGACGTGTTCGTAGATCTGCGTGTTGCCCTTAAAGCTGGAGGCGAAGAGGAAGTCCCGACGGTCCGTGGACACCACCGTGAAGGAGCGGGGCGCGTGGATGTACACCTCCTTGAAGAGCTCGAACGCCTTGGTCTCCGGGTTCCACAGGTAGATCCCGGAGAAGGTGTAGTCGCTGCCCAGGGCCAGGTAGTGGCGGTCCTTGAAGGAGAAGGGCTGCAGGGACATGGACCCGCGCGAGGGCAGCGCCTGCACCTCCACAAAATCCTTGCTGGTCCACTTGAGGACCTTGGAGTCGCCGATGAAGCGGGTCAAGGCCAGGTAGTGGTCCTCCTTGATCCGGAAGGCCTTGACGGCCACCGCGTCCTCCACGTTGGGAATCTCCCCCTGGGCCAGGAACTTCTGCGCCCCCTTGTTCCACTGGTAGATGACGGGGGCCTGGGACCTGCTGGCCAGGATGAGGCGGGCCTTCCCCTCCACGCTGACGAACTCAGCATCCGTGTCCCGAAACCACTCGTGGAGGGACTGGTAGGAGTAGAAGCCCTGGTCACTCCACTTGTAGAGCGTGGACATGCCCGCCTTGGCGCTGTCCGCCATGATGAAGAACCACTCCTTGGCGATCTGGAAGGCCTCGATGTCGTTGGGCTTGGAGACCTTGGCCACCTCGATGTCCTGGAACTTGGAGAAGCGGTTCTGGTCCTCGTCGAACTTGTAGATCCGCGAGCCGCCGAAGAGCTGGGCCACGATGACGAACACGTGGCTCTCGATCGTCACCGACTTGCACCCGACGATCGACTGCCCTGCAGAGGGAATGACGGATGTTAAAGACCGCTGGGACCTATAGATCCGTTTGGGACTATCTGTGTCATCCAAATGAAATGCTTCAATCCCATCCCTTTCTCATGAACACTGTCATACTGTTATAGCTCTAAGGTATTGCATCATCCATAAACTCTTACGATTCAGCAAATCCCTTCGTAAATACGTATTTCCATATGGTGTTTGTGGGTTTAAACTTACAACAACCACCCAAACCAGCCCACCCTATCCTTTCCCCAACCCCACAGCACGCTCTGAATCCCACCCTCTCCAAACCCAACCCCCCCCCCCCCCCCCCAAATAAATACAAGGCTGTAGGCTGTGAGTAAGTGGACCAGAGGAGGACCCACCGGTGATGTTGTCATACGTTCTGAAGTTCATCTCAATGTGGTCCCACTGCATGACCATGCAACTCCCGGTGTTGGGAGAGGCGATGGCCACGAAGACGTCGCTCTTATAGGAAAAGGTGTCCACTGACAGGGACTGCACCCCCACCGACTGATGCAGGGTGAAATCTATGGGGGTTGGGGGATACAGAGTGATGAAATACAGGAAATATTGCCCAGAGATAAGACACAGAGAGCAGGAACTGGGGGGTAGCCATGAGAGAAGTAAATGTGTGTGTCTGTATGTGTGTGTGTGTGTGTGTGCGTGTGCGAGTGTGTGTGCATGTGTGTGTGTGTGTATGTGCAAGAGTATGTGTGCATGTGTGTGTTTGCATGTGTGTGTGTGTGTGCTTGCATGTGTGCGTGTTTGCCTGTGTGTGTGTGTGTGTGTGTGTTCAGAGTCCTGCATCAAGGCTTTTAATAAGGGAAAAGGTGTACACGCTTGAGAGTGTCTATCACACAGGTGCGGCTCATCCATTAATCAAACAAACTGCGTCTCCCAGCATGCACAAGGTCATGCGCTAGACAGGGCACACAGGTCAGTCCCAGGGACATAAAGAGCTGATGGAATCCTGGGTAATATACACACCCAGCGCTGAAACAGCTCTTCAGCGGAGCAGGTATCGGATATTGGATACTGTGTCTGTCGATCTCGATTAAGCACAATAAGAGCTTTGTCAGCTTTAAAGGGTATCGATCAGGTCCGTATCCCAGGGAACCGTGGGAGGAAGGAAGCTGAATGAATAGGCTCATTACACACGCCATGGTCAGAGACTACAGCAGCCTGAGGACCTGTACACAGAGAGGAGCAGCCGGTACAGAGAGAGCAGCAGCCTGCACAGAGAGAGCAGCAGCCTGCACAGAGAGAGCAGCAGCCTGTACACAGAGAGAGCAGCAGCCTGTACACAGAGAGAGCAGCTGGTACAGAGAGAGCAGCAGTCTCAGGACCTGCACAGAGAGAGCAGCAGGACCTGTACAGAGAGAGCAGCAGCCTCAGGACCTGTACAGAGAGAACAGCAGCCTGTACAGAGAGAGCAGCAGCCCCAGGACCTGTACAGAGAGAGCAGCAGTCTCAGGACCTGTACAGAGAGAGCAGCAGCCCCAGGACCTGTACAGAGAGAGCAGCAGCCTGTACAGAGACAGCAGCAGCCTCAGGACCTATACAGAGAGAGCAGCAGCGTCAGGTGGAGGTGCAGTTGCTCTGCAGTCTGTGCAGGTCGTACCGGCCCTAGTGCATGCTGGGTAAGGTGATATGGCTGCTGTCCCTAGTGCATGCTGGGTAACGCTAACGGACGTACCGGTGGATTGCTGCAGTGGCCTCCGTGCATGCTGTGGTAACGCTGACCGCCGTAGTGCATGTGGAGGTGATATGCAGCTCGCCTCAGTGCATGCTGGGTAACGCTGAGGACGTACCGGTGCCCTAGGTGCAGTGCTCTGCAGCCTGTGCAGATATGGCTGCTGTCCCTAGTGCATGCTGGGTAAGGTGATATGGCTGCTGGCCCCAGTGCATGCTGGGTAACCCTGACGGACGTACCGGTGGAGATGCAGTCGCTCTGCAGCCGGTGCAGGTCGTTGAGCCTCTTGTCCTTCATGTCGTCCGGCCCGGCGCACACGATGTCCGACACGGTGGCATTGGTGCTCTTCAGCCACGTCATCACCCACTTGGCCCGGCAGTCACACTGGAAAGCGTTGCCCCGCAGGTCCCTGGGTACGCAAACCAAAAGTGGATGGAGAAGGAGGCAGGGGGCAGGGCAAGAGACAGGGGGCAGGGCAGGAGACAGGGGGGCAGGGCAGGAGGCAGGGGGCAGGGCAGGAGGCAGGGGGCAGGGCAGGAGGCAGGGGGCAGGGGCAGGGCAGGGCAGGAGACAGGGGGCAGGGCAAGAGACACGGGGGCAGGGCAGGAGACAGGGGGCAGGGCAGGAGGCAGGGGGCAGGGCAGGAGACAGGGGGCAGGGCAGGAGACAGGGGGGCAGGGCAGGGACAGGGGGCAGGGCAGGAGGCAGTTGGCAGGGCAGGAGACAGGGGGGCAGGGCAGGAGACAGGGGGCAGGGCAGGAGACAGGGGGCAGGGCAGGAGGCAGGGGCCGGGGCAGGAGACAGGGGGCAGGGCAGGAGACAGGGGGCAGGGCAGGAGGCAGGGGGCAGGGCAGGAGACAGGGGGGCAGGGCAGGAGACAGGGGGCAGGGCAGGAGGCAGGGGGCAGGGCAGGAGACAGGGGGCAGAGCAGGAGAACAGGGGGCAGGGCAGGAGGCAGGGGGCAGGCAGGAGGCAGGGGGCAGGCAGGAGGCAGGGGGCAGAGCAGGAGACAGGGGGCAGGGCAGGAGACAGGGGGGCAGGGCAGGAGGCAGGGGGCAGGGCAGGAGGCAGTTGGCAGGGCAGGAGACAGGGGGGCAGGGCAGGAGACAGGGGACAGGGCAGGAGGCAGGGGCCGGGGCAGGAGACAGGGGGCAGGGCAGGAGACGGGGGGCAGGGCAGGAGGCAGGGGCCGGGGCAGGAGACAGGGGCGGTGGTTCAAAAAGAGCACACAGGTGTGCACCGTTAAGCCCAGCTCATATCAAATCAAAAGTGACACGGCGGAATCGCTACACAGACCACATCAGATCAGTGGCTAACAAAAATTCCACCACTGTTTCCATAACAACCAGATATGTAGTCGGGAATAGGCTGAGCAGGCTTGGCTTAACTCTGGACTGAAGATTTGACACGTTGAATCTGGGAGACCACAGCAGCCCTCAGCAGACATTCTAAAACCAGCTGGGTCAATTGCAGCACCTGCTCAGCAAGAGATTAAACCTCAGGTTTACACCGCTGGACCACAGAACTGCATTACAACTGAAACAGCCACCCACATCTGTGAAATAAGGAGAGATGTTCCAGTTTTAATGCAGTTCTGTGGTCTAGGCATTTAAAACTCCAGCAAGGCTCGCTGCAATCGACCCGCTAGTTTCAAAATGAAACTCACCAACAAAAATATATGAAGCATGAGGTGCGGCTGATGATTTTTAAAAACCCAAACAGGCTTTTAGAGAGCTCTCTAACACACATGGAGTGGAACAGGATACTCACAGCTCAATCAGAGAGTCCAGATCTGCAAAAAGGTCCCTGGGCAGGGCCTTCATGTTGTTATTGGCCAATGACCTGCAAGAGCAGCCCAGAGTGACAGGGAGAACAGCCAATCAGCTCGCATCCGTGCAGCAGTGCGGGAAGTAACGGTATTAATGGCAGTAATGACGATCAAGGCGGTAACGATCGTAACACTGGTAACGGTGGTAACGGTGGTAACGGTTGTAACAGCGGTAACGGCAGTAACGGTGGTAACGGTGGTAATGGCGGTAACGGTGGAAATGGTGGTAACGGTGGTAACGGTGGTAATGGCGGTAACGGTGGTAACGGTGGTAACGGTGGTAATGGCGGTAACGGTGGTAATGGTGGTAACGGTGGTAACGGTGGTAACGGTGGTAACGGTGGTAACGGTGGTAACGGTGGTAACGGTGGTAATGGTGGTAACGGTGGCAATGTTGGCATTGGTGGTAATGACGGTAATGACGGTAATGACGGTAATGACGGTAATGGTGGTAATGGCGGTAACGGTGGTAACGGTGGTAATGACGGTAATGGTGGTAACGGTGGTAACGGTGGTAATGGTGGTAACGGTGGTAACGGCGGTAATGACGGTAATGGTGGTAACAGTGGTAATGACGGTAACGGTGGTAATGACAGTAATGGCGGTAATGACGGTAACGGTGGTAACGGTGGTAACGGCGGTAATGACGGTAATGGTGGTAACGGTGGTAATGACGGTAATGGCAGTGACCTACAGGTGTGTGAGGTCCCGCAGGCCTCGGAAGGCGTGTTTGGCCGTGGTCTCCATCTTGTTGTTTTCGATGAACCTGTGAAATCCAAACGCGACGGAGACGTTGTTCAGAGAGACAGGCAGCCAATCAAATGGCAGAGGGAAAGACTACAACAATTAAGATGGTGTCTGCTTGTCTGCAGGAGAAAAGCGCCAGATATCATTAACATATTTTTTTACATTTGACTTTTTTAAAACATATTTTAAAGGCATTTAACATGCGGTCTTTTTAGAGCTATCTAAGCCCAGCATACACCACACAATTTTCAACATTCTAACAAATTTTTTTAAAAACTGACATTTATCTGACATTTAAAGACTCCTTCTTATAAAACTCACTGGTATTTCCATCCTAAGAACACTCACACTACACGTATAGTCACAGGCTGTGGTCACAGGGGGTAAGACTATTTTCAGGGATTTTCTGCAGATCTTGAAAATCTTGACTAAATATCCTGTGGTGCCTACTCCAGTTTCAACAGCAGTTCACGAAAAACTGAAGAATCAAATTTGTGGATTTTCATTAACCATTAATTTAAACATAATTTACCGCAAAAAAAGACTTACAGGTATTCCAGGTGTGGAAGCCCAGAGAATGCATCATCTTTTATGGTGGTGAAGGAATTTGAATTAAGAAGTCTGTGTAAAGAAAATGCGAAAAGTAAAGATCAGTTTTGTGGATCTGAAGTACCGTTTGCACATTTTCTTGCAAATAATTCCACACTTTTTGCAAAGACACTCCGTGTTGGAGCAACAATAACCAACAGAAACAAGCCAAGTAAAAACAAAAATTAAACATTTTACAAAAGTATTTTATCTGCCTAAACTGACAGGACATGCTGCCTATTCAAAACACATTAAAATATCACCTGGCACAGTGATATGACATGTACGCTGTGCCACTGATTACTGCCCTTAATTAAGCTGAGAGTAATAATATAAAAACATGGCTGACATAAAAAACCTACTGAACTTGTGTGGTCTGACCTGCCGTCTATGACATCACAATATACAGTCCATGTTGTTATGAGTAATTGGGGTTAATTGATTTGTTGAAAAGCAGCCAATCGGAATGATCCTAAACAGCTGAGCTCTTCATAACAGGCAGTGGTGTATAAACAGTCTTGAGTCATTTGAAAATGCATGGGAAATACACATATTTTAATATATGCACTTATATATTTCAGTGTATTTATTACACATATATTTTTACATATAAATATTAAAAATTGGTTACTTTTGCATATTTATGACACATATTTACAATTTACATATATTTAAAAATAACAATATAGTAATATTTTGAAAGGTGTACACACAGTGTTAATAATGCTACACATATATTTAAACTAATTTTAAACCATAATGTTTATTTATGTATTTCATACATATATATAACATAATATATTTAAATAGATTTAGAATTCCCTATAATATATTTAAATGCATCACTTTTCCGTATGGGACCCCATATTTAATGATGTGTAAAACTATAAATCAACAATTGCTTTGGAAGTTTCGACATCTCATGACTTTCGACTACCCAGGGCCCAAATGGGAGGAGGGCCCTCGAAAAGCCTGGAATGATGTGTGAGAGACATGGATCAAGAGAGGAAGGGGGCCCACAGAGACTGCTTAAGTATAGGGTCCAGAATTTTATACTACACCCCTGATCATATTCATCAAGAGGGTTGATCTAGGACCAGGTTTTCCCTGTCCACACCCTCACCTCATTCATTATCAGCCAAAAAAGACAAACTGATCCAGGATCAGTCCTGCTGCTCTGAGATGTTTTATGGGTTTGGGCCCTGGTCCGTTCCCATTCCATAAAGTGTTTACAGCGCAGAAGCTCTCTGCCACCGTGCTTCATTAGCACTGAGCATATCTTATATTTTATGCATAAGCTGAGACTACATGCAGTCCAATTACCAAAGCAATTCAGTGCCCAGCTAAATGCTACAACGGCGACCCCACCCAGGACTGGAACTTGCAACTCTCTGGTGCTTCTCAATGAATGGCTCCTCAAATGCCGCTTCTAGTGAGCGTCACTGCCAGGGGCTTTACGAAAAATAAACGTCTGTAAATTAATACCAACTACACGCAATGTGAAGGATTGCGCATTGCATCACGCTGAATGTGTACTTACAGTAACTGCAGAGAAGGGATATGAGAAAACATCGCCTCTTTAATCTCGGAAAAGGTTCCATTTATAATACTCCTGGGGGGGGAAATGAGTGCACGTGAAGCTTCAATAACGCAGCGCACGCACACAGACACACACACACGCGCGCACACACACACATTTTTAAGTGGCTGCGTATAAAACACATCTAACATTTCAAAACAGATAGTGTCTTACGTGATCTGTGCAAACGAATATGTTATAAATCAGGATTTATTATTTATTTATAGCTACTCGTTACTCATTCATTGCTCAGGGTGCACATTTCACATCGCGAGTGAATCATTTAAATCGGCGTTTTATTGCCACGATTCAATGCTGTCCTTTAAATAACCAACACAGACCCGCAACCCAACAATTTTGCCTGGTTAAAAAACGGGTTAGCCAGAACACTTACAGCGAGTTAATGTCGTTCGGGATATTCCGCGGGACAGAGGAAGAGCCGACGCAAATGATGGACTCCTTGGAGCAAGAACAGGCAGAAGGACATCTAAAAATTCTTTTAGAATGGACCTGAGGAGCGAGCCACAAAAACATCAGCGACAGTATCGAGCAGCACTTAAGGACAGACATGTCGGCTCGCGGACGTTCATGTGTGTAACCGGAGCGGACGGCCGGAGAAACGGTCTTCCCTGCGCGAGCTGCAGCGTGGAATGCTGCAACGTATCCCTGACCTCAGCCTTTCCGCTCCCAACCGTCCTCTGCGAATTTATTATTTATCAAACTCGGGCAGGACGCCGGGGAGGGTCTGATACAGTTGGTCAAATGCCTCTGCATGTATATGCAAAATTAGCTGCTTTTACGAATGATATTTGTCAATGTGTGTAAAAAAAAAAAAAGGGTAACACGGCTTGCGTCATTGGTTTCAGGAGTCATTTTATTAAGCAACGTCAGGAAAACGGTTAAAACTTTTTATAGTGACTCCTATTAGGTTGGTTGATAATACAATTTGGAATTGTTCTTTAAATTGAAAAATTGTTCGTTTGAAAAAAATTTTACACCGGTTTTATTTCATAAATGGTTTCGCATTTCAATCGAAATTATTTCGCAATGTGCCTATCTTTTATCAATGAATCTAACGAATGACGCGTTGATCCTCGTTGAAGGGCACATCTGTTATTAATAAAGACATTTTGGTGACGACAGAGAGCATCGTTCGTGAGATTACGATCGCAAACAGGGAAAACAGGCTGCCTGACACCGAGCACTTAATGACAGTGAATGCGCATTCATAATTTACAAGGGACCCGTTCGATAATATTCAGTAGCTCAGTGATTTCCTCGCGCACGGTTTACGCGTGCATGGCACAAGCATGCACGCATCTGTGATTCACGAGTGTCCCGTTTGGATAGAAAAGCACTCCTCTTTTGTTTACCTGCTGTGGGTAAGACTATTTTTGCTAAAACGAGACTTATAATGTCGGAGGGGTCATCTCAGCACAATCTCTGGTTACGTAAAGAAACCGTAGCCTATGCGATGAACTAGACGCGAGCAGACGCTGATGTTGGCGCAGTAACTGCCGACTTCCGACTGGCGATGTCGTCTAAAAATATTTTCGGAGTAAAAGTATACGCAACTATTTTAGGAGTCCTTCTTTAAAATAATGAAAAAAAAATGTTTTAAAAAGAACGAGTGGAAGGATGTCACTGTGGAAAAGGATCCTTTCTTTTAATTTTATTTTACAGGTTCAGAGGTCAGTGCGGTTGCAGATTTGAGAAAGATTGCGGTACTGTATTCTCGTAAATGTTTGGTGAGCATCCAGCTGAAGAGCCGGATACTGTGCGCACTCGAATCCGCGTAAGGAGTCCCGGGCAATTTATTATCATACAGAAGACCTCTAGAGTCGCCTGAACATCATACCAAACTATGCAGTAAAACGGCCAGTGTCAATTTAACCGTGAGCCCAATAGGGAACATATATACTCTGTAAGAGTTGATTTAACACTGAACATTTTACCATGTTGGGTGGCAGTGGGGTTAGGTTACAGCAGGTAACTCAAACCTACTAGCCAGCTAAAGGCCTAAATGTAAAAATGTCACCAAATGCTTGTTCACTGATAACATCTTAGTTTCAGTCAGCACAAAGAACTGACGGGCAGGGTGTGCACACACTCTCACACGCACACACACACACACACACACACATACATCACTACCCAGCCCCACCCATCATCGGAGCCACATCATAAACCCTATAAAACTGACTGACATGTTGGTCACCAGTCGGCACCCTGAGCACCACCAGAGGAGGATGGGTTTCCCCCTTGAGCCTGGTTCCTTCCAAGGTTTCTTCCCATCTGCCACAGGGAGATTTTCCTTGCCACTGTTGCCTTAGGCTTGCTCCTGTGGGGGTTTGGGCCAGGTTTGTCTGTAAAGCGTATTGTGACAACTGCTGTAAAATACGCTATACAAATAAAATTTGATTGATTGATTGATTGATTGACACACACATGCACACACAGACATGCACATGCACACACAGACACACAAGCACACACTCACATATGGTCACACACACATACACTCTGACACACACACATACACACACACATGCACACGCACACACAGACACACACATGCACACAGACACACACACGCACACACATGGTAAATGGTAAATGGACTGCATTTATATAGCGCTTTTATCCAAAGCGCTTTACAATTGATGCCTCTCATTCGCCAGAGCAGTTAGAGGTTAGGGGTTAGGTGTCTTGCTCAAGGACACTTCGACATGCCCAGGGCGGGGTTTGAACCGGCAACCCTCCGACTG
>CM045887.1:64441785-64524285 GCA_025169545.1 Anguilla japonica
GGGGTAAATCCGTCTGTTTTTGGGGAAAATGAGTTAATGAGCCAGTGTGTTAACCCCTCTCTGACTGTTTGGGTGTTTAAACCAAACCCCCCCCCCCCTCCCTCCCTCCCCCATTTCGTACTTCACTACCACTGCCATACCCAGAGAATCGCATAACCAAACAAGTCAGAGTAGACCAAGCTCCGCCCACCTGCCCAGCTCTGATTGGTCAGCTGGATGAGCGTGGCAGAAGGATTCTTGGAGAGGAAGCCTGCAGCTGTCGCTGCCCCAGGTCAGAACACAGCATCGATGACCTCCGCCAGTCAGCTCTCATCTCTCTCCTCCTCTCCTCCTCTCCTTCATTTCTCTCTCTCATTTACTGTGTGTCTCCATCCTCTTTATATCTCTGTCTCTCTCTCTCTCTCTCTCTCTCTCTCTCACACACACACACACACACACACACAAACACACACACATACATACGTAAAAACACACACACGTGCACGTAGACACATACAAACACACACACATACGTACGTGAAAACACACACACATAAACACACACACACGTATACACATACAAAAACATACACGCGCGCACGTAGACACACACATATGCACACACACACATACGTACGTAAAAACACACACACGCATACGTACGTAAAAACACACACACATATACATATACAAAAACACACACACGCTCAGTTGCTCTCATCGTCCTTGTCTTTCTTTCTCCCTCAGCCGCTCACTCACTCGGTTTACAAATCACGTTTCTTTCCACCGATGCTAAATATCACAGCCTAAACAGACCCTGCGCAAAGGGACAGGGAGGGGGGGGGATAAATGAGTAAATGATCAGTAAATATACTGTGCACCCCCCCCCCCCCCCCCCCCCCCCCCCCCCCCCATGGGACGAATGATGTCATTACGTTATAACGAGCGTCTCTTTCCATGGCAGACGCGAAGGGGAAAAAAACATCCACAGCACCAATCAGAACCCAAACTAGGAGTCAGCTGGTCAGGGATCCACACAGGACTCGAGAGGTAAGTGTGTCACAGGAATGCAGCCAATGGGAGAGGCTGAGCTTCCCTATGCAGCCAATGGGAGAGGCTGAGCTTCCCTATGCAGCCAGTGGGAGAGGCTGAGCTTCCCTATGCAGCCAATGGGAGAGGCTGTGCTTCCCTATGCAGCCAATGGGAGAGGCTTTCCTATGCAGAGTCCAGCCATATACCAGCGTAAATAATGGCTGTAGGATATATTTTACACTGATAGAGTACATTTAATCTCTCTTAGAATCTTATGAAGTCTGCGAGAGGTAAATTAAAATCATTTGCACTATGTGATTATAGACCCTCCAGCTTCCCATTAAATTAAATAAAATTCATTATTAATTTATTATTAATTCATTAAAATCAAATAAATTAAATTGCTCAAAATAAGCACAATTTTACATTATATACGATGGTTAAACTGTCAAGAAATAAATAAGAAAAACATTTATCTGCAGAGAGAGAGTATACTATAAAACAAATAAAAAGATAATTCCATCTGGGAATTTATAATCAACCTAAACTATAAACTTAGTTCAGGGCCATTACTCATGGCTTCACCACAAGCAGTTTTTGGATTTCTGTGAAACAGTCTGTGTAATCGATCACGCAGGTAGAGCGATAGTTAGACACACAGACAGACTGGCAGACAAGATAAGATATATAATGCTGTGCGTGTCAGAAAGGCGCATCTGCAAAGCAGATACATCATCTGAGATCTAAATGCGGAAGCAAAATGAGATTCCGCGCCGCAACACGGACCAGGATGTATGGCACAGATAGATGGGCAGACTAGGATTATTTTACAGGTTTTGCTCTTCCTGATTGGCCGGGATTGGGAGAGGAATAGGTGATCCCAGGTCAGCCTTAGTTTGGCACATTTCGTTCCATCGTCCCGCAGTTTTGGACAGTTGGCTTCGGGTCATGGCATCGTCAGCTGAAATATATAATTAACTATACAACTATATAATTCTGAATACATGAAGATGATTTCACAAGTTAAAGTTTCATTTCTTGCGAGAGAAGCGGTTTTTTGTCAAAGCACCCTATCGTTCAAAGTGATCCGAAGGTCATGATGAAAAAGGTCGGTGTGTGGCTATCTGTGAAACTCAACTATCAAAGCATACGTCTTATTCCTCCCTGAGCCGCGTAAATAGCCTATGTCAACAGCGCAAGCAGCAGTGAAATGTGTTTCCCCGCGCTATTCGTGGGCGCATACGACAGATGGAAGGTTACTCTGGCAGTGTAGTGCACTATTTATTTATTTTTATTTTTTATTTTTTACATGCGAACGAAATCCTTCCGCTCTGTCATCGCAGGCTGCCTCACTGGTGGAAAAAATCCGCGCGCAACTCTGGAGAGCAGCCCGTTAGCCGGACAGGCCGCGCGTGCGGACCCTCCCGTGCAGCCGTCATTGAGCCAAGGTCATTGATTTCCCATTCAGAGTGAAAACTATAATCGCACGAGCCGAATCCGCGCGGTTATCTCACACTCTCGTAGTTGGCACTGGGATGCCGATCATTCTTTCCATCGGTGGCGTTGCATCATTTGCAAAAAATAGCTGCATCAGCGCGAGTGTGTATGTGTGTGTGTGTGTGAGAGAGAGAGAGAGAGAGAGAGAGAGAGAGAGAGAGAGAGAGAGAGAGAGAGAGAGAGAGAGAGAGAGAGAGGTGCTACTAAGCCAGTACCAGGGCAATAATGGGTCGCATTGTTTGTTCTATGCGCTAAAATTCTCAGTTTTAATTCAGCTCTACGACAGAGTACATTTTATCCCTATTGGACGCATACAAACTCTATGACTAGAGTAAATTAAACTCTTCTGTGTGAGGAATGTGATGGGACAAGCAGATCTCTACGTTGCTGCTACATCGCATAATATAATAATAATAATAATAATAATAATAATAATAATAATAATAATTTACATTATAGGCAAGAGCACTGCGTTGATGTATAAATAAAAATATCAAATTCTGAAGATAAAGCATTACCTGTCCATCAAGCAGAACGCACCAGTGACATCTATATTCAAAGGAATAATTCAGACAAAACAACAAACAAACAAAACAAAAACAGCAGCAACAACAACAACAACAACAACAACAATAATAATAATAATAATAATAATAATAATAATAATAATAATAATAATAATAATAATAATAATGAAAGTTAGGTGGCAGAAAAACCTGACACAAATAAACGCCGAAGTTTCATTTATGCAAAATCTGATTCATCTTCCAATGCATAATTCACTTCGTGTGTTAATCGCGTCAAAACGACGTTGTAGTTACGGAAAGAAAGAAATTAAAATAAAACTGCGAGAAGTGCGGGGAAAGTGCGTTTTTGGCGAATGAGGGAGCTGTTCGTCGACTGAAGGTGCTGAACTCGTGCGCAACCAGATTTTAGACAAAACGCGTTTTCCTTTATTTTATTTTTTTTTTTTTTTTTTGTTTTAATAAACCTGCTAAGTTGATTCTGTTTCTAGTTAGGACATTCGTTTAGAGGACATGAAAAAAACAGGACGGTCAGCGTGGGCATTCATCCACTGGTACATATGACTCATTGACTATGAAGAGTTTGTTGGCAGGAGTTCATTCAATTATTAAGTTTCCTGAAGTTGCGTGTACTATTCACAGTAAAGGTCCCGCTTGACTACAGGCTGTCCTTAATTTCTCCAAAGAACACATCTCCAAAGACTCAAGCGTTTAATATCGGCAGATCACAGGCTGTGACCTACCACCAATCTCTGACCTTCAAAATGAAGGTTCGGTTTAAATATACTCCAAGGTATTTTTGAAGATAAAAGGGCTGCTTAGCTGTCGAAGCAACTAAATTCTAACAACTGAATTAAGAACGGCCACCTCAAAGAATTAGCAAAGAGATATGCCCTTAACACTATTATAAGGTAATTAAACACGTGACCTATAAGTTGTCATTTTAACCCTTTAATGTATACGATCACAAATAGGCCTACGTGATTAGATTGTTATGTTAACTGAACATTCTAATGATGATGTAACAATCACTACTGGCAATCGAATGTAAGGGGATTCTATAACACTGACTTGGAATTTTTAAAACCATTCCAAAAAAAAAGCACTTCAACGGGTTAAAAAAAAACCTTTATTTCGTTTCGTCATCACTATTAAATTTGTTTAATAAGCAAAGTAAAACGACAGGCGAAAAACCTCGCCAGAGAGAACAGTCTTTTTTTTCTCATAAATGTCTCACGCCTTACAAACATTCGGTTGACACTGGACCCCAAGCTGTGTAAACATTTGTCTTGCAGTCCGCATATCTGTTATTAAAGCGGGCGGTCTACTTCGCGGACACTTGCACGCAGCGCCTGCAGTACACCCTATATTTAAGTTGCATGGTAATGAGCCTTACATTTCCTTTTACACTTGCTGTTTGGGTGACGTGCCCCCCCCCCCCCCCCCCCCACCCCACCACCAGCAGAAGTGCACATCTCCATATGCTTTGCACTATCATCCACGAGATAGGGGGCAGGAATGTCGCTTCTGATTCTGTTACCAATGGCATCCGCAATGACAGGCTCGAGCGCCACACAAACAACTGTCGACAAGAACTGCGACGCAGAGCAACAGCTCCGCTAGGAGAGTCTGGTCGGTGAACTAGACACCGGGGAGTGAGACGCGGATTCCTGGGGACTCGCGTCTCCCTCTCTTTCTATTTTTCCGTCCCAGGTGGAAAATAATATCGCAAAATAATTAATATCTCGTGACAGCGGCGGAAAAGACAAATGGAAGGAGCCCAGACTGCTCTCATTAACAGAGGAGACACCGGCCCGTACATGAAGCTGCTGCCGGGAAAGGATCTTTACAACTATGGGACACAGGACGAGTCGAGCTACGTGGAGCTGGACAGCGTGCTCGACATGAAGTCGGAGGGCACGAGAACTCTGAAGGTAATGCTTGCCGGCGAGAGTAACCAACTGGGGATTTTTAAATGCAAGGGCGACACACCGATCGCGGCAGACAGAGGTCCAAGCGAATGCGAACTGAATTTGACTAGTCTCCCCGGCAAAGACTGTGAATCCAGCCACAAGAAATATTTAGGGGACGAGACAACGGAAATGTGTGTCGTGGACGATTTCTGCTACTCGGAGCCAGTGTCCCCGTCCGTAGTCCCTAACAGCAACAGCGATTTTGGGGACAGTCCCGTTTGTCCCGACGCCATAAAGGGACCTCACACCGAAATTGTACCCTTAAATGTAAAAGACCCTTGCCACTTAAAAGATGTTTCCTCAAAGATTGAGGAGTTACAATACACGGATATGTATCTTTATAAAACGTGTGAATCAGAGGACTGTGAAAGCGTGGTTTTATGCGATCACAACGATTTGGGCAGCATGGAGGACGAGTCCCATTTTATTACTACACACGAAATACAGCTGACAGAATTAGACCACGACGTCGACGGTGATTTTGAGCTGGAATCCTGCGGCGACGTTGACGACGACAACCTGGTCTATTCGTTCGTCGATTACGCTTCTTTTGACAGTGACGAGACGATAGGAGCCGACATAGAAGACGACGGGAGCCTCGCGCCAGTGAGCAGTGATCAGGCGCTGTCCGATAACACGGCCCCTTGCCCCGCGAGCGCGCCAGTGGTCAGCACCAAGCACGAAAAAGACCGGGGCGACCTGGACAAATGCGGCAGCTCCGACGAAAGTCTGTCGAAGGCTTTTCAAAACGGCGACGGTAATTCTGCGGGACAGATTCACCTGTCAATCAAAACAACTTCCAGAGCTATAAATAAGTCCTCCAGCGGCAAAGAAACGGAAAACACCAGCTTTCTTGCCAAGCACGAGGGGGACTGGAGCCGCTATGTTTTTAAAACCAAGGACGGTAAAGGCGAAGGGACGTCCGGCAGGGCGAATTGTTTCATCCCAGCACCCGGGCGCGTGCACTTCGGCAGAAAGTTAAAGGGAAGGGACTTTGAGTACTCCAGTGGGGCTTCCAGTTCAGTTAGTGAGCTGGACGACGCCGATAAGGAAGTGCGCAATTTGACTGCCAGGGCGTTTAAGAGTTTAGCTTGCCCTTACTTCGATGCGATCAGTTTGAGCGCCTCCAGTGAGTCATCTGTCTCAGAACACGGGCAGGGCATCAGCAGCTGGTCAGCGTATACAGGCGGCCACAAACTACTCGCCCAGAAAACTTTTCAAGCGAATAAGAATGCTGCCGGTAAAGGCATCATTGGGTATACACAGGCTAAATTAAATTCGCTCTTTGCTGTGAATGGCTGCTTTTCAAACGCCCAAAAAGCATCATCTACCACCAAAAAGGTAGAATTCAAGGGTCAACTTGGCCAAGAGGAGAATGCGATTATAACTTTGGCTGAAACCGTGAATTTCCGTTGCAAGGTAAACGCCGGGGACGCTGAGAGCGAAAGGCGCGCGAAAATCGCAGAAACGGCTACAGGATCAAGTTCCAAAGATGAAAATACCGGCGCTCTGCCAAACGAACAGGGCAGCGAGGCCAACGGCCATGCCCGCGAAACGGCGGAAGCCACGGACAGCTCACACAAAAAGGCAATATTCGCATCCAGTCTTCTCCAGAATATCATTTCCAAAAAAATGCAATTTGAGCAAGAGCGCAAAATGGAACGGGGCGGAACACAGGCCAAGGAGCACGAGGAGAACGCGGAGACGGACGCAGCCGGAGAGTCGCGGGACTCGCCGACACAAAACTCCAAAACCTCCGAGGCTGTCGCCCTGGAGGAAAGTTCGAGACAGGACGCGCCGGCTCCTGCACCGGAAACCAAACCGGAGCAGAGGAGCGACGCTACTTCGGAAGCTGCGCGAGGCGCCTTGCTGCCGAGTGAAAACAGCGCGTTCAGAACGTGGAAGAACGGAGAGGCTGGCAAACCAGACGAGACGGGAAAGCCCGCCTCTTGCGCCAATGGCGCGGGAGAGATTAACATCGACCTGAAAGCAGGGAGCGCAAAGTTTAACAAAACATCTCAGTTGTTTGTGACTAAAATTCAGCCGCAGCCCAAAGGGCAGGAACCTGGAAAGCAGGGGCCCAGCAATAATAGCTCCGCGCGCCCCGCCACAGAGCGGGGGGAAGGAGGGGGCTGGAGAATGCGCGCAGGTAACAGACTGGGGATGGCGAGAGGTTTCCCGACACCACGATCACCCGAGATCAAAATAAGCGTGCGGACCGTGAACGACAACAAGGCCAAGCCGTTCAACATCGCCAGCCTGCTGACCCCCAACATCGGCTTCAGCTCGGCCAGTCAGATGCGGCCGGGCGACGGCTCCAGGCCCCGGGCGCTGATCGCCTCGCTGCAGGGGGAGTGGGCGGAGCGGGTGCCGCACTTCATGGTGCGGGACGTCCGGGACAACAAGTACAAGCTGCTGACGCCCATCCACCAGGTCAGGGACGTGCGCAAGCTGGTCAAGAGCTCTTACCACTTCGTCTCCGTGGACAGCCCGGGCAAGGGCGCCGCCGCCGCCGCCGCCGCCCGCGGGGAGCAGACGGGCGGGGAGAGGAAGACCATGGCGCTCTTCTCCCCCATGGTGATAAAGTGCCAGTCCGTCAACACCAACAGCCGGCCGGACCCGAACAGGCCCGGCCACTTGCTCAAGGCCTTCAGGCGCCGGCCTCCCGTCATCGAGGAAGCCCCCGAGCCCGAGAGGTCCCCCCCGCCGCCGCCGCCGCCGCCCGCAGAGAGCGCCCCGAACTGCGCCGACCCCCCCCGGCGGAAAGCCGGACCGCCCCCCTCGGTCTCCGCCCCCAAGCAGTCAAACGGCGACCTGCCCGAAACGCCGCAGAAGCAGAAGCAGGACTCCGTCGCCAACGGCAACGCCAACGGCAGCGCTAATGCTAACGCTAGCGGCAGCAGCAACAGGAAGTGGAAGGCGGGCAACGCGGCGGCGCTGGAGAAGCTGCAGGCGGCCGTGCGCACGATGGAGGAGCTGTACGTGTTCGACAGGTACGAGTGGAAGCGCCGGACGCAGGCGCCGCAGCCCGTGGCCGACAGCCACGTGCTGTCCCTCATAACCAGCGAGGAGCACGGCGAGCCGGGAGCCCCGGCAGGAAGTGACACGCCCTACCCCGCCGAGCGCACGCCGGAGCCGCCCGCCAGGGAGGACGCTGTCGCCCTGGGCGGCCGCGTCGGGAAAGGAGCGCCGAAAACCCCGCCAAAAACCCCGCCGCAGCAGCGCGGCGTTTTCAGCAGCAGGAACGCGCCGGGCGCAGGAAACGGGCGCAAGACTCCGCCCCGCGCCGCCGCCGCCGCCGCTAACAAAACACCACAGCCCCATCCCGCGCCCGCGGCCGCCAAGGGCTTCCCGCCCGCGGCCGCCAGACTGCCCGTGTCGCTGAAGATAACCCAGCCGAAATGCACGTGGTGGAGGAGCGGGAGGTGCCCGGCGGCACCGAGGCTCAGCCGGGGCAGCCCACCGGCGCTGACTGCGGGGGAAACTACCTGACCATCCCCGTCCAGGGCCCGAGCCGGGGAGGCTCAAGCAGCCCGAGCTGGGCCGAGACCGGGCCGCCGCACGGTCCGCCTCGCCCCCCGGCGCCAAACCTGGAGCCCCCGACCCGGCTTCCTCCCCTGGGCTGGCCGGCATGCCCGTCGCCGTGGGAACGCAGACCCCGGAACCTCCCGCCACCGCCGCCGCTGCCGTCTACCAGCCGACCCTGGCGATAGCGTCGCCGGCCGCCCTGGCCCAGGTCATGTGCTTCCCCCAGGCTGTGCCCCTGCAGGCCACGCCCCCGTTGCCGGCTCCGCCCCCGGCTGACCCCGCCCAGCAGACACAGAGGAAGATGCTGCTGGACCCCACCACGGGCCAGTTCTACCTGGTGGACACGCCCGTTTCCCCGGCAACCCGCAAGCTCTACGACCCCGAGACGGGGCAGTACATGGACGTCCCCGCCCCGCTCCAGCCCGCCACGCCCGTCTCCCTGCCCCTGTCCCCCCTCTCGCCCCTGTCCCCCCTGGCGGCCGCGGCCGCCCTCAGCCCCAGCCCCTACGCCACCCCCACGTACGTGATCTACCCCAGCTTCCTGCCCTCCCCCACCTGCGCCGCCAACACCCCCCCCTCCCGGACTCTGCGCTCGCGGCTGTCCACGCACTCGGACGGCGGCGGCGGTGGCGGCGACGGTAACCATGGTAACGGAGGCGGAGGCGGCGAGGCCAAGCCGGCGGCGGGGCATCTGGGCGACCCCGCCCACGCGGACAGCCCCGCGGCGAGGTCCCCGCAGCTGCAGTCCCAGCACGCCGCCAGCAGGGGGCGCGGGAGCACGCCCGACGCCAAGCCGGTCATCAGCATCACCTCCCGCCAGCAGGGCCCCAGAATAGTGGCCCCGCCCTCCTTCGACGGGACGACCATGAGCTTCGTTGTGGAGCACAGGTAAAAACCGGGGGTGGCGGGCAGGTAAGGCACCTGTTCCTTTTTCACACATTTTACCGATCCACAGACTGCATGTAGCAGGGGTGGCTAGCCCTGGAGAGCAGCAGCATTTCTGTTTTCTGTTACTCAGCACTTAATCAATCAAAGCAGTAAATCACACAGATACCTCACCTCGTCAGCCATCTTGGGTCTAAACTGGTTGCTGGTTTTAAGGCGAAAACCAAAAACCAGCACAACTTACAGCTCTCCAGGAACCAGCTTAGCCACCCTGACTGACAATGTTTGTGTAGCCGCCTGGGCTAACCTGCTAACGCACATATGGCTTCGTAGCTTTGTTAGCGCACGTAATGTTCCATGATCTTAACTACATAATCTACAACATATCGACCGCAGAATTTCCGCTAGCCTTTAAAAATTACAGTTTTGACAATATACCGGCCATGCTGCAAACGCGATTAAATATAATATGATAAATGTTATTTTACGGTTTATGAGAAAAGCAGGGTTATGAGCACGTCCAACCCCAGCCAGACACGGGTGCAGAACAAAATAGGCCAAAAAAAGAAAAAACTGCACACACACTGAACTTTTAGCTTCCATGTACACTACCTGGCCAAAAGTATGTGGACACCTGACATCCAACATCTCATCCAAAATTATAGGCATTAATAAGGAGTTGTTGCTATAACAAACTCCACTCTTCTGGGAAGGCTTTATACTAGATACTTGGAGCATTGCTGTAGGGATTTGCTTCCATTCAGCCAGAAGAGCATTAGTGAGGTTGAGCACTGATTGGGCAATTAGGCCTGGCTCGTAATTGGCTTCCAACTGGTCCCAAAGGTGTTGGATGGGGTTGAGGTCAGGGCTCTGTGCAGGCCAGTCAACTTTTTCCGCACTGAGCTCAAAAAAATAATTTCTATATGGACCTTTCTGTGTGCCCGGGAGCATTGTCATGCTGAAACAGAAAAGGGCCTTCCCCAAACTGTTGCCACAAAGTTGGAAGCACAGAATCCATCTAGGATGTCATCGCATTAAGATTTGCCTTCACTGGAACTAAGGGGCTGAGCCCAAACCATGAAAAACAGATTTGCCTGAAATCTCAAGAGTTCCTGAGCAGGACTTAGAATTAAGCAAGGGCAGGATGGGCTGCCAGGCTGAAAAACATCATTAAGATGAATAAAGTGGTTCAAATAAAATGTATTTTTTAAAAAAAGAGAGAAATATATAATAATATAAACATCCAGAAGGATCAGGTCATATTACAGACATGTAGGTCATTTCTCAAAGTTAAAGACAGGACTGTGATGATAGGAGTTGCTATACATGGCAGTATATATGCAGCTATATCTGAGCATTAGCAGCACATACCAGACTCTTTTTAGGTGATCTAAAGCATAAGACTGGTAAGACTGGTGTGCACACCAAGGGCTTCTGGGAGATCTGCGTTTCCCTTGGCTGTTATCTCTGACCTTAGCTACCAGGCTACAGCCTGCTGTCTGGTTTCTGGAGCTGAATTTCTGAACAGAACAGGTGTAGTGTTTTATAGGACGAGACATGTCGAGCACACACAAAGCTAATGGGCTCTCACTAAACTTAAAGTGTTCAGATTATTTTTCTTTTTTTTCTTTTTTTTAATCTTTCCATGCAGCAGTTCCTGACAGCCTTGCATTAGTGCCTTGCAGATATTACATGAGGATTTGTTGGAATAGGCTATTTAACATTTTACTCACATGCAGGTTGAGGTCCATATTTCTTCAATTTGTGTGATGTCTGGTATTGGGAAAAAAAGTCACCACACTTCCTATGAACACATAAAAAATCGTGTACCAAAGGTACATACGACAGAAACGCACAGCCAAAAGTCAAACGTTTGAATTTGGCGATACCATTATGTAGGCTAATTGAGAGAGTAGGGTACATTTTGCTTGCTGGTCTGAAATGGTTTAAACTGCAGGTGTCGATTTGTAGGAATATCAAGATGCAATAAACTATGTCTTCAGTATTAAAAATATATTTGGCACAAGGATTTTTTCGGGGGGGGGGGGGGGGGCAGGTCAAGCTTTTGGAGTCGAACCAGGGACCGTTCAAAATTTTAATTCGCTAAGAACAATGTGACTCGCCAAGATATGTTTACTGCTTCGTGCTTGTCGCCGCACTGCAGAAAAAGCGATTGCCGTTGGAGCCTTACTAACCGGAAACAGGTGTTGATCGCATTCGCGCACCTGGGTCAAACAATTATTTAAAATACGTCCATAATCCTCCATAATTCCGTAGAGATTTTAGCCAATTTACATTTTAAAAAAGAAGCCGCTGTTTTACCCACTATTTAGAACAAAATTCAAGGCAGTAACGTCGATTTCGCTAAAAACTCTCAGTGATCTGGTGGTGGGGCACTTTATGTTTTATAGGCACCAAAGGAGTTCAGGCAGATCTGATTACTGATTACGACCTCCGGCGTATTTTCCTCTGCAGGGGGCGATCCGATTCTGGCAACCCCTACTTCTGTTGTTGACGGATGGCGTTTTAACCTCGGTCAAGACCAGACATCAAAAACAGCTCCCCCTATTCGTGCAGCGAAGCCCGGGGGCTATTTCTGATGCCGCGAACCGCGCGAGTGTTTACAGGTTTATTCTCGGGGCTCGACGGGGGATTGGGAGGGCATGACCAGCGGGGGTAGTAAACAATCGCGATAGCCCTGCCTGTTCTGTCCACTCTCGGAAAATCTTGCCCATTTACGATTCAAGACTGCCGGATTTCTGAATTAATACCTCCTAAAAAAAACTCCAGAAGTCCGCCGATCTTGAAATGACTCCCATACAAATTTATGATTTGTCCCCCATACCTCCTATTAAAACCCGTATCTGTCATCGCCTCATATTTTTACTCTGAAACGTCACTTGAGGTTTTTTTTTTAATTTTTTTTAGAAAGTTCCTGCATTTATGGTTAAATTCGTCTGGCAGTCTCCCTGTCGAAACTGCGCCGTTAGTCCTGACTAATCGATTATGCCTGTCCTTTCACGGAAGAGAGATAGAGAGAGAGCGAGAGAAAAGCAGAATGCGTTCTCTTGTCAGTCGCTCGCTCACTTCTCGCTCGCTTTCCTCTGTCGTTCAGAGCCAACACACAACATTCCCACGCGCTCGCTCTGACATTATCGCATGTTCTTTACAAGGAACAGAGCGGGAGCAGTTAAAATTAAACCGTTATATCGCGCGTCTGAGGGCATAGTCTAATTTGCCACATTACGATCTTGTGCTCCAAGGTCCCTTTCGCCCTGAAACCTGGCAGTGGGTTCATGGATCTTTTAGCCCCAGCACCCAGGCTGCCCCAAGAAAGAAAAAAAAAACATTAGTTTTTAGTACACTGTAAATAAGTTGTTCAATTAAAGTCAGTTTCTATAACTGATGAATAAAAAATAACGAATCCTATGTTCCAGTATTTTTTGAGGGCCTGTCAGTTAGGGCCCTTGGAACCGTAGAAGCTTCCAGTTTTGCGTAAGAACAGGGCTAAAAAAAAAAAAGAAAAAGAGAAGGAAGAGAAAAAGCTAAACGTTTTTGCTCAAATGAGAGGAATTGAAGTGCTGTGCAGGTATACTGTGCCAAAGCCTGGTGTGCGTGGTGGTGTGGTGGAGCGCATTCCAGGAAATGGAGGGCGAGGATGTGCGCACGGGGGGGGGGGGGGGGGTTGAGTGGGGGGGTGGGCACAGTCAGGAAAGGTCACGCTCTGCAGCTTTTGTTGTGTTGATATGGGGGAGTTGAGTGCAGGGGGTTGAGTGGGGGGGGGGGGGTGAGAGTGCTGGGGGGGGGGGTTGAGTGTGAAGAAGGTTGATTGGGGGGGGGGGGGGGGAGTATGGAGGAGTTGATTGGGGGGGCGGTGGGGGTGGGGGGGGGAGGAGTGGGGGGGGGGTTGGGGGTGGGGGGGAGTACGGGGTTGATTGGGGGGGGCGGTGGGTGGGGGCTGGGGGGGGTTGAGTGGGGGTTGGTGGGCGGTGGGGTGGGGGGGGTGAGTGCAGGGGGGGTGGGGGAGTGGGGGGGGGGGTGAGGGGGGGGGGGGGGGGTGCACGGTGGTGGGGGTTGATTGGGGGGTGGGGGGTTGAGTGCGCAGTGGGAAAAGGTCAGGCTCTGCAGCATTTGTTGTGCTGATACGGGGGGGAGCTCAGCTGCCTCAGGATATCAGACACCAACCACGACGCAGGGCACCAGCGAGGTCAACTTTTTATAGACTGCCCCTCTGTTAAAAAAGGGAGGGAGGGAGGGAGGGACAGAGGGATAGATAGAGAGAGAGAGAGAGAGAGAGAGAGAGAGAGAGAGGGAGAGGGAGAGAGAGAGGGAGAGAGGGGAGAGAGAGAGGGAGGAGAGGGGGGAGAGAGAGGAGAGGGGGAGAGAGAGAGAGAGACAGGGTGAGAGAGGGAGGGAGGGCGGGAGAGTGTGGGAGAGATAGAGGGGGAACAGAGAAAGAGGGAGGGAGAGAGAGAGAGGGGGGGAGAGACAGGCAGGGATAGAGGGAGGGAGGGAGGGAGAGAGAGAGAGGGACTCACCCCCTGCACCTCGCCCCTCGCCCCTCCCCCACCCCCCCGCTCTTACGTAAACAGAAAGGGGCTGCGTGTGGTTGGGGTTGGGGAGTGTGTGGTTGGGGAGCGTGTGGTTGGGGTTGGGGAGTGTGTGGTTGGTGTTGGGGAGTGTGTGGTTGGGGTTGGGGAGTGTGTGGTTGGGGTTGGGGAGCGTGTGGTTGGGGTTGGGGAGTGTGTGGTTGGGGTTGGGGAGTGTGTGTGGTTGGGGTTGGGGAGCGTGTGGTTGGGGTTGGGGAGCGTGTGGTTGGGGTTGGGGAGCGTGTGGTTGGGGTTGGGGAGTGTGTGGTTGGGGTTGGGGAGCGTGTGGTTGGGGTTGGGGAGTGTGTGGTTGGGGTTGGGGAGTGTGTGGTTGGGGGTTGGGGAGCGTGTGGTTGGGGTTGGGGAGTGTGTGGTTGGGGTTGGGGAGCGTGTGGTTGGGGTTGGGGAGCGTGTGGTTGGGGTTGGGGAGCGTGTGGTTGGGGTTGGGGAGCGTGTGGTTGGGGTTGGGGAGCGTGTGGTTGGGGTTGGGGAGCGTGTGGTTGGGGTTGGGGAGCGTGTGGTTGGGGTTGGGGAGTGTGTGGTTGGGGTTGGGGAGCGTGTGGTTGGGGTTGGGGAGTCAGCGCCGGGCTGATCTCACCTCTCTTAAATGCGCCCTCTCCTCCGTGGGTGTGAAGCGCTTCTGTCTGTCCCCGTTCAGCTGCTCGTAAAATAGCCTTCATTCAGCTGCTTTGTTTAGTTTCTGATTTAAATATATATATATATATATATATATATATATATATATATATTGTAAATAAACACTTTTATTTCTCGATAAATAAAATTCCACATAACTCGACTTGGTCATTATAGCGCATGGTTGTTGTGCTTCTGGTACCAATAAAATGGATATTTGTCTTATGTAACTATGGATAAATATATTTATAATCTCATAGTCATAATTTGGTTGGAAATCAAACAATATGAATGTGTCCATGTATTAATGTATTGCAATATAAATTGATCTGTGTTTAACAAAATTCACAGGATATGCGGTTTTCAGACGATAAGTATGCAAATAGAACGTCAGCGTTATTTTTAAGTGCTGTATTGAGTCTCTCCCTCATATTTTGACCTGACAGGCAATATTCACGGAATGTTCTGCGCAATAATAAATTGACCTTGTATGCTCACTAACAGGAATGCACATATGTACAGCATGTTTGGACATATTGCATTTCTCTGGATCCTAATATAAGATGCAGTACAGCTGATGTTAATCCTGTTAACCAGTGAGACAAATATGTACTGCTAAACCAAATGCTCTGTATGCTTCCCGGATGCTGTCAAACTTTAAAAACTTCGGAATGGAACTGTTCTGGGACAGCCTACACCAAACAGAATTTTTTTTTTTTGTCAGACAATTCTGCTTTTTTAATTCTATGTGTACAAAAAAGGAAACACAACTGTGTTTGTGGGTGAAGGGTCCTGGTGGTTCTGTAATGATGTTCTAGTAGTGAAGGGTTCTGGTGGTTCTGTAATGATGTTCCAGCAGTAAATGGTTCTGCTGGTTCTGCAATGTGTTCCAGCAGTAGAAGGTTCTGTTGGTTCTGCAATGATGTTCCAGCAGTAAAAGGTTCTGCTGGTTCTGTAATGTGTTCCAGCAGTAAAGGGTTCTGGTGGTTCTGTAATGATGTTCCAGCAGTAAAGGGTTCTGGTGGTTCTGTAATGATGTTCCAGCAGTAAAGGGTTCTGGTGGTTCTGTAATGATGTTCCTGCAGTAAAGGGTTCTGGTGGTTCTGTAAAAGTATGCGGCTGATTTTCCTGGCATGGTTTTCGAGGCACTCATGTACTTAGAGGGCAAAGTCAATGTCAGCCATTACTTAATGGTATTAAGTGATCATCTTCACCCCATGGTAAAACATTTCTATCCTCCAGAGAGGGGGCGGGGGGCTTTTAAGATGCCGATCATCCACAGAGCAGGAGTAACGGCCCAGTCATTTGAGGAGAAGAGCATTGATGTCATTCTTATGTCATTTCCTTCTCCTCAGCCACCAGATCTGAGCTCGTATGAGCATTCGTAGAGCAAAGCCTGAGGCACTGCTTCTCCATGTCCATAACCTTCCGATTGAGAGCATGACCGGGTCGGTTTTCTTGTGTAAAACCGGCGTCATATTACCCCCGCAGAAGTGCAGGCTCTGGCGAAATCAATCTCAGGCCACACACGGTGGCCCAAAAGCCTGCTAAATGGCTTTAAGCCTTCAAGGCGTTAAGATCACAAATATGCGATTAGAATGTTCTCAACTGAACATTCTAATGCTGATGTCACAATCACTGCTGGTAATTCAATGCGGTGGAGTTCTAGAGCACTGGTTTAGAATTTTGAAAAACATTCCTACACTTCGAAGGGTTAAACTGATGTTTCCTTTTTTGTGTACTGCCTGTGGTGCCCTCATCAATAGTAATGAGTTGTATTGACAAAGATTGGGTTGAAAAACATTTTCACATTTAGTGCTCTAGAAAACTAGATTAGTCATGCATGGATTGCCTGTTAGGTTTCTGTCCTCACCATGTTTGATTCAATGCTACAAAATTAAAGATGCTGATACTGAGTAAAAGAATGGCAAAAAAATTATGAGTGAACAATGACAATTCAATTCAATTCAATTTTTCAAAGGCAGTCTGTGAAAAATATAAGCATAGCCACTCACAGAATTCCTGCTGTCACAGGAATGCAAAACAGTGTTCAGTGGAGGCTAAAAGCCCTTTAAAATCTTCACTTTTGGAAATGGAAAATATTGCAATTTTTTCTAAATATGTGGGCTCCTGTTAAAAAAAAAAAGATAGATAATTTAACTGCATTATATCAGCTGCAATAGTTTGCACAATTGCCAATATATTCTGATGATATGCTGATGATATATTTTATTTCAGTATATTGCTGCACATTCCATTTGTCCACGGCCAATTTCATTCACAACTGTGACATCACCATTCTGAGGTCACATGCTGAAGAACTGAACAGTGATGTCACAATTAACAGTTCTGATCAAGCCCAACAGTGATGTCACAGTGAGGAATTTTGATCTGGCCCAACAGTGATGTCACAGTGAATAATTTTGATCTGGCCCAACAGTGATGTCACAGTGAAGAATTTTGATCTGACCCAGACGCCACTTCCTCTTTTCCTCCTCTCTCACTGTCCTTTTTTTTTTTTCTCTTTTTTGTTCTTTCCATCTCACACAGAAGCGGTCCGTGAGAAGTCTTCTCGCTCTGTCCCAGATCGGCTGGTTTTGTTGCCCCGTTTTTTCCACAACATTAATTCCACCAGGAACCAGTGATCCTTGGTCACCTTCACCAATCAGAACACCATCACTTATCCCGATTCATCCCCCCCCCCACCCACTTCCCTCTCATAACACCGCCCCAAACCCCATCCCAATGCATCAGCTTCCAGTTTCTTTTTAACCTTTGCCGCATGCTTATATTTTTTTAAACCTCAACATTAGAGACTGCTGCTCTCCTGTTAAAATATATCACCTGGCTTTGTATACGAGTGCATTCAGTGCAGCTTAAGGCTACGTGAGCATCACTCTAGTCTCAAAGGAAAGTGAAATACTGCAGCGCTGTGTCTATTAAAAAAGAGCCGTTCACCGTTCACGAACCAAGTCTTCTTCTATTGCGTTAAACCGAGGAACCTCCCTGCAGATCCTGTACCACTGCGTGCATGCGGCACCCAAAGCAGTCTGCCCAAAGAAAAATCAAAAGCGACTGTGACAGAATGAGTACAGGTGTTTCAGACATTGTCTTTTCATGGCACTCAGAATAACCCAAATTCAACAGCAAATAACTGGAATAATGCGCTATTTAAAATGAGTCATTTGACAGATGCTTTTAGCCAAAGTAACTTACAGAAGGTGCGTTTAACACAGAAAGAAAGTCCTCACTAGAGCCATGGAGAGGTGCATCCCTGTCAGTTTTCCCTGAATGATAAAAAAATTTAACTTCTTATATTTTCCAGTTTTGAAACAACTTTATTAGTTGCCGAATTAAGAAGCAGTGACGGTATATGGAGCCAGATGAGAACTTTTGAGACAAAAACTGGAGATATGAGGTTTCTACAAGCTGCTGATACAGAATATGTATGTTGTATTTATTCATATTGAGAGAGAACTTGAAGTTAATCAGTCAGAATTAAAATAGAAAACATTCCCAGAAGAACAGAAAAGGACGAGGTGAGGGTAGAAGGGTTCGCTGCGTGAAACAGGCCCATGTTGGGGGGGGGGGGTATTTTTCGGGAGGGGGCAGTTGGCCGCCCCCAGGTTCTTGGGACAGGGTTTAAGTGAAAATGTTTTTTGCGAGACCCCAGACAGCCCCCCTAATTCCCTGCTACCTGACCTGAAGCCCGTTGCCGAAGCAGCAGCCCAGCCCCCGCGCCCCCGCGCCCCCCTGCGCCCGCCCCACCCCGGCCCCCCAGAAGAGGCGTCGCCGCTCGTTTCGCGCACAGAGCCGCTTCCTGCGGTACGCCGGGCCAATGGCGTACCGCGTCAGCGCTCGTGTGTTAGCGCTAGCGCTCGTGTGTTAGCGTTAGCGCTCGTGTGTTAGCGTTAGCATCAGCGCTCGTGTGTTAGCGTTAGCGCTCGTGTATTAGCGCTAGCGTTCGTGTGTTAGCGTTAGCACTCGTGTGTTAGCGTTAGCGCTCGTGTGTTAGCGTTAGCATCAGCGCTCGTGTGTTAGCGCTAGCGCTCGTGTGTTAGCATTAGCGTCAGCGCTCGTGTGTTAGCGCTAGCGCTCGTGTGTTAGCATTAGCGTCAGCGCTCGTGTGTGTTAGCGCTCGTGTGTTAGCGTCAGTGTCCCAGGGAATGCTGGGAAACGCACGCCGCGGCGTGCTAACTCCCGCCTGCTTCGGCTCCCATTCGGGGCCCCCGGGCCCTCGCCATTTTTTTTTTGGGGGGGTGGGGCCCGACTCCGCGGCCTACTCGGGAGGAAGACTCCTGAGTAGCCGGGGGTGGGTGTGGGGGGGGCCCATGGAGCTGTGTACTGCTGGGGCGTTTTAGGGGAAGAACCTCCTCTATGCGTCCCAGCTCTGCTGCCTCACCTCTGCTGTGACGGAGGTGACGTGTGTGTTTGTGTGTGTGTGTGTGTGTGTGTTTGTGTCTGTTTGTGTGCTTCTGCCATTCTGTGCGACGTTAAACGAAACACCGGCGCCTCTACTCGGGCACAGGGGAGGGGCGGAGGGGGGGGGGGGGGGGGGGGGGGGGGGTTGGGGGAGGGGCTCGGACCCGGAGTCGGGCTCCAGGTCACAGAGCAGGGTTTCGGTGGATGATTGTGTGGGATAGCAGAAAAGGTCACGACCCCGCCCGCAGTCAAATGAGATTCCAACTCACCTGTCGACGCCCCCCCCCCCCCCCCCAATGTTTTAGAGTAGTAATCTGACGGCTGTGAAAAAAATATTGTTACAATATAAAAATATTGTAAAAAAAAAAAATCTGTTTCATATTCAGTGGAATTCAAAGAGCAGGGAATAGTGCTGATTGTGATATGGGTAAAGATGGATACAGAAATGACTAAATGCGTGGATAAACTGACACGGGCAAGACTGAGGGAAGGGTAGAGAAAGGCTCTATAATGTAATGCATTCCTATGATATTACTGTTGGACAGTGTCCAAATGAGAAATTAATTATTTTATCAGGAAACCCAGAATGACCTCAATGCTATTGGTTTCTGTCAAACCTACTCTGTGCCATGATTGGACAATATTCATCCAGCTTAAGTTTTGAGTGTTTTGATTGGCTTTGGTCCGGTCAAGCATGTCTGAGGTACAGGTACAGTAAGTGCATGCAAAAGTCTATTTATTTTTATTCTGTCTCCATATGGTATTTTTCTGCCATACATTATCTCTCCCATTCACACAAGCAGAATCAAGTAAGGCAGAATCTGCCCTCTTACTAAAAAGGAAATAGACTTTTTTGGGGAAAAATGTGAGTCTGTTGCAAAATACACACACACACACATATATACTTTATGGTAAATATCCTTAAAATGGTGAGGATTCCATACAAGAAGTCTTTGAGACGAAGGTGTTTAAAGCCATTATTGATTTTATTGAGGCGTTTATTGATTGTTGATATAAAATGCAGTGTTGCTCACCCTGGGCAAACCGCAGTATATCCACATTAACCCTTTCTGATTTTCTCTCTTTATTTATTAATTTCTTTTGAACCCTGGAGTCAGCCTCAGCTGCACTGTACAAAGGCTCTGGAGAGCAGTGGTGCTTTCTTCCCGTAGATTGTTCTAACGAACCTGTGAGATTTATGCGATATAATGCTTTGGCTGCTTTGTTTTTTTTTTTTTTTTTTTTGTTTTTTTTTTTTGTTATACTGAATTACAGGTACTCCAGAACTGCTGGTCAGTCTAAAGTACCTGCCTACTGTGCTAGGACACGTTGATGAAAAATTGTCTATGATAACATCGTTTTGTTTAAAAGTGCCTCTTCTCCAGCCTAATTCTGTAGCACCACGTGTGGGTTTGCACAAAAGCAGTCGCGTCGGGGCGGGACACGGGAGATTTCGGGAAGTGGCGTCCGATCCGATAGGCTCGCTACGATTGAAGAAATTAAATCGAGGACCTCGTCTGTCAGCCAAGCTAACTATCGTTTGGACAGAAGGGCAGCCAAATACAAGGTGGGTGTTAGCTACAGAAGATGCAGAAACTCGTAATGCTAGCTAGCTAGCTAGCTTTAGTAGTTCCATTTGGCTACCCTTCTGACCAAATGATTTATCCATGGTTTTGGAGATTAGGTAAGACGTTCCCCAGATAGCAATAAACTCCGGGCCGGATCTGGGCCAAGTTCGGCCCGGCTGTGCTGACGTCAGTGCCAGCCTCGGCCCGGATCCGGCCCGGATCCAGCCCGGAATCGCTCGGCTGTCTGGGTCGACCCGGAAGGCGGATGAGGCACGGTGCAATCCTCCTATCGTGGCGAACCTTTCGGAGAGGACTCTACTCCCCGAAATCTCCCGTGTCCCGTGGAGACGCGACGCGCTGAAGCTTCTCGGGACGTGCCTGACCGTCGCACGTATGAGATCTCCCTCCTAGCAAGAGCGGTGGAGGCACCAGGCCAAGATGTATCTGCATGAATTTATCCTCAGGATCAAGTGTGTGTCTCTGTTCCTTTAACTAGTGGAAAGGTAAAACCATTCGAACGGGCTTTTCTCAGAGAAATGGCCAGTGGTTTCACTGAGTTTCATTTAGTTGTTTAAGTAAAGTCCAGCATGTTCAAATGCAAGAGAAACCCTGGGAAAGTGTTTAGTTGGACATACGTTGCACACCGTTGGCAACCATTATAAAACAGATTTGTTTTGTTCATCAAATAGTATTTACTTGGGAGCCATTTTGTCATAAAAACGACCCAGTGCCTTTAAACAAAGTGCAATTGATTTTTTTTTTTTTGTTTGTTTATTTATTTTATTTTATTTTTTAAGATTGTGATAAAATTAGCGCAACTTTAAAATTTGAGTGTCTGGTTGACAGACGGTTCTCTGTTTGTGGCCTAATCCACACTGTTTGTGAAGGGCTTTTTGTTTTGTTTAGTTTTTTTATCCTGAGAAAAAAAGAATACTTGATCAACGGTGGCCTGTTCACCCATTCACTGTGTTAGTGAACGTTGGATGAGCGTTAGACTATGAATGAATGAATGAATGAATGAATGAATGAATGAATACTTCATGCTCAGGCACAGTGACTGTGAACCCAGATTTAGGCTGATTGTTTTCTGCTGTTTGTTAAGACAGAAAAAAATAGATATGTGAGCATTGTGTTATTTTCCAGACCAATGTATGGTATAGCAATATATACCAACGCAAAATTTAACCCAGTCACAAAATCAAAATCGTAAAAACCTATCCATGCAGAAACACGCCTATTGCTCGGTACGGCCTAGCTTATCATGTTCGGTGGAAGTCTGAATTCAGTCCCGGCACCAAAGCTTGGAAACGATTGATTGCAGTGTTAACCAGTAGCTAGTTGGGTGATTCACAGATGGTGACCAACCAATCAGAGATCACGAAACATGACAGTCCACCGTTTGCCTCAGACAAACCGCACAGATCCATTGTGACTGTTACAGGTCCACCAACGATTTCTCAACTCTAGGCATAGTGTTGCACGCATTTTGTAATTGGTTAATTCATCAAACACTAACTGTTGAGGAAGCCTTTCCATAATGGCATCAAAGAATCGTTTTGGCCATTTCCCAAGCCTAGAGACTCAAACGGTGGATTTAAAAAGTGGTGGTATGTCACTCAAGCAGCCAAAACGACTTATTTAATTTTTTTTTTTTTTTTCCCAAAGCTTTCAGGCTGCTAATCAGCTCAGCTTGGAGCAGACTGTGTTGTTTACAGTGAGGAGTGACTTTGTTTTCCACTGGAAATATTAGCTTTCTTCTCTCCTAAAGTGTGCCTGATATTATATTTTTTAAAAATCAGAGCTGGGAACTTGGAATTGGAACGTAGAGTGCAACAACAACAACAACAAAATAAATTTAAAAATCAGGAATGTGAGCTTTAATTACATACAAAATAACCTTTCCTCAAAAAGGAACAAAATACAAAAACAAAATTATTTTTTTAAATTAATTTTTTAAATGTGGATCATGTTTAGAGAAAGGCTGTACTTGTGTCGTCCTGTCTGCATTCAAACATTCCAATTCTGAGGTCCGATTTCTGGATTTTTTCAGGATTTCACACAAAAACCCCCAACTAACCTACCCCTTTACCCTCCCCACTCACCCCCCCCCCCCCAACCCCTGGGGAAAACCTGCTGCACTTTCGGGATCCCAGCAGGGGCAGGGGTGGGTTTCCAGTAAGGTCCATTTGCCAGTGCTTGCTTCAGGAAGGTGTGGACCTCGGTGAGGTCTGAAGGTGTTTAGACAGAACGTGTGCATCGTGTGCAGGGGGCGTCAGAAAGAGGTGTGCGGGGGCCAAGCTAAGGCCATGAGACCAGGCGCATGGCGGGTGGTGTGGCGGTTTGGGGGGGGGGGCGGGGGAGATGTGGGCAGAATGCAGCTCTTGCACCCCAGAGAATGCCAATGTTATCGCACCACCAAACGCGCTGGACAGGCAGACGGACGGACGGACGAACGGACAGACGGATGACGGATGGCCCCGTGGGAGAACGGCAAAGAGGACGTCTGAGAAGGATCCGCAACGGCGAAGCTGCGCGGAGAACGCGCGAGAAAGAGGAGGAATAAAGAGAACGAGAAAGAGGGAAAAATAAAGAGAGAGAGAGAGAGAGCGAGAGAGACAAGAGAGAGAGAGAAAGAGAGAAGAGTGAGAGAGAAAAACAGGAAGAGATAAAACTGTAAAAATGATGGACGACTCGTATTGTGAAATAAATGGATTTTTTGGCAAGCAGACGCAGGTTCTGTCCAGGTTTTCTGAGTGTGATGTATCTCTCTGGCACGGTCGGCACGGTTTTAGCGAACGCTTGCCGGGAACGTGCTTTCCATTTCAAAGTTCACCGAACCGCGTGAACTGAGGTAACCTGCAGTCTGCTCCCTCTCCAGAGCCCACGGGTTTAGCACTTCAGTTCAGCTCTCATCAGACAGGCAAGCATGGTGGTCTACACTGTGATATGTTCAGTGTTAAATCAACTCTGATAGACTGAGTGCATTATTCTCTGATGGAGTGCATGAGATCCCTGCTGGACTCATATAAACAGAGTTCAATGAACACTCACAAGTTCACGGTGCATGCAAAGAGGTGACGACGATGACCATCATGGCCCATAGTCCATGATCTGAGGCTGTTATGCCAACTTCAAGTCTATATAAGAAAAGAACACGTAATGACAAGAGCAAAGCATTTTGCCCATCTGGTACATAAGAACATAAGAACACATAATGAGGAGAACAGGCCATTCAGCCCATCTAGAACATAAGAACATAAGAATACACAATGAGGAGAACAGGCCATTCAGTCAATCTAGAGCATAAGAACATAAGAATACATAATGAGGAGAACAGGCCATTCAGCCCATCTAGAACGTAAGAATACATAATGAGGAGAACAGGCCATTCAGTCAATCTAGAACATAAGAACATAAGAATACATAATGAGGAGAACAGGCCATTCAGCCCATCTAGAACATAAGAACACATAATGAGGAGAACAGGCCATTCAGCCCATCTAGGCTTGTCAGGTACCTATGGACTAACCAAGACTTCATCAAACCTGAACTTGGGTCTCTGACAGCATGACCTGTACCATTCATAAGTCAAGTGAAAGAGTCCAGACATTAGACACACTTCACTGAACCCCGTGGGGTAATTTGTCCTCTGCATTTAACCCATCCCAGCTGCTTAGGAGCAGTGGGCAGCCACAGTGCAGCACCTGGGGACCAACTCCAGTTCTGAGGCCGGGGACTTGGTCAGTGGCAGGACTGCACCACACCTGACACGAATGTCTTCTGGTCCCAAAGATAAATGATAAATGTGACTCAGAGCAGATTTTAGATGGGACGTTATTTTGCCGTTCAGGGTATGTTTGCTGTCTGTAGTCAGAGAGGATCTGTGCATCTCCGGTCTCAGAGGAGGGGACATTTGGGGTGGGAGGGTTTGATGTGACACCCCCTCCTCCGCTTGCGTTATGAAATCTGTGCCATGACGTCCTGTTTATCCTGACAGGGGCTTGGAAAGCCGCCCCCTTCCTCACAGCTCATTTCAAACTCAACCCCCCCAACACCCCCGCCCGCCCGCCCCCCCTCACTGGCAATCAGCCCCCACCCCTGCACTGCCACAGTTAGACTGGGGGGAGGGGTGGGTGTTTACATGGTTGCCATGGCTGCAGAGCTGAACTGACAGGTGCCTGCCCTGTCTGAGCTGCTTCCCCCTCCCGCTCAACTCCTGAAGAATCCACATTAATCCCAGCTGTGCTCCGATGCCACGGGGGTGGGGGGTTTGGGGGGTCAGTGGCATCTGGTGTCACAAGTGCAGCAGAATCAGAATTCAGTGCCAAGTGGCGATTTTCAGGGCATTTCTCTGCTCCGAATGAGTCTCAGTGGGATCCTGTGCTTCAAATGAGTCTTAGTGCATTCCCCTGCTTTAAATGAGTCTCAGTGCGTTCCCCTGCTTTAAATGAGTCTTAGTGCGTTCCCCTGCTTCAAATGAGTCTTAGTGCGTTCCCCTGCTTTAAATGAGTCTTAGTGCGTTCCCCTGCTTTAAATGAGTCTTCGTGCGTTCCCTGCTTCAAATGAGTCTTAGTGCATTCCTCTGTTTTAAATGAGTCTCAGTGCATTCTCCTGCTTCAAACGAGTCTCAGTGCATTCCTCTGCTTCAAATGAGTCTCAGTGCATTGCCCTGATCCAGACCAAGCGCTCTCGTACTGACACTTGATCAGGAGTTTTGAGAGCAGCAGGGTCTTGTCTGGCACGTACTGTAGTGTGCCGCAGCCATGGCAACCACATCAACAACCCCCCCACCCCCAAATCAAACAGCGCCAGCATGGGGGGTGGGGGGGGAAGGGAGGGGAGGGGAGGGGGGGTGAGATGGCGAGAGGGTACTGCTGTATGTACAGAGAGAAGGATCTGTCAGCATTACCAGTCTTCTGACTCTTTCTTCTTTCTGACATTTTGACTCTTTTTCTTTCTGATATACTACTTCTTCCTCTTCAGAGCGCTCTTTCTACGAGCTTCAGAGGCTCAATGTGGCCAGTGTCTCCCAGAGGCGGGGCCTCGGTGTGGAAGTGGGCGGTGCTTCTCTCCTCGTTATCCACGGTAGAGAAGCAGCCCCTCGTCTCTCTCTCTCTCTCTCTGTCTCTCTCTCGCCTACGCACGGGGGCGTTAATGGGCGAGATGGATTAGCGTTAACATCCAGTGCGTCACGCGCACCGCGCCTTCGCATCCAGGCCCAGCGTTAGCGCGGTATCGTCTTCCCCCCCCCCCCCCCCCAGCCCCCCAGAGGATAACCTGCGGCGTCGCCGCGCCCCGACAGTACCGCCGTTTCACCACCGGAGGCGCTGCAGAGCAGCAGCCAATGAGAGTGAGTCTTTGGGGGGGGCCGACCCCAGCTGGCATCGCCATGCCGACAGTCCCTTGGCAGCGCCTGGGAACGGGGGGGGGGGGGGGAGGGGGGACACCGTGCCCTTTTTGCCAAACACATTGAGCGCCTATCGGATGGCGGTCCCGCGCCACGGCAGTGTTGGCGGGAGGATATCCTGTTACTCCATCCTGCTGTCACTGGGGGGCTCAGGCCTACCCCAGAGGGCCTGGTGGGGGTACAGGCCTAACTCAGAGGGCCTGGTGGGGGTAGAGGCCTACCCCAGAGGGCCTGGTGGGGGTACAGGCCTAACTCAGAGGGCCTGGTGGGGGTACAGGCCTACCCCGGAGGGCCTGGTGGGGGTACAGGCCTAACTGAGAGGGCCTGGTGGGGGTACAGGCCTAACTCAGAGGGCCTGGTGGGGGTACAGGCCTACCCCAGAGGGCCTGGTGGGGGTACAGGCCTAACTCAGAGGCCCTGGTGGGGGTACAGGCCTAACTCAGAGGCCCTGGTGGGGGTACAGGCCTAACGCAGAGGGCCTGGTGGGGGTACAGGCCTAACTCAGAGGCCCTGGTGGGGGTACAGGCCTAACTCAGAGGCCCTGGTGGGGGTACAGGCCTACCCCAGAGGGCCTGGTGGGGGTACAGGCCTAACTCAGAGGGCCTGGTGGGGGTACAGGCCTAACTCAGAGGCCCTGGTGGGGGTACAGGCCTTAGGTATATGAATCTCCTGCCTATACCCCCCCGCCCCATCCCTTCTTGGATAAGACGGCGCCTCCTGCCCTCCCCCCAAACCCCACAACCCGTGGTACTGGCTGCTTACAGCTGAGCTGACCTTAACCTCCGTGTGACATAACAGACATTACGGTCTGTAAGAGGACATTACGGTCTGTAAGCAGACATTACGGTCTGTAAGCAGACATTACGGTCTGTAAGAGGACATTACGGTCTGTAAGTGGACATTACGGTCTGTAAGAGGACATTACGGTCTGTAAGCGGACATTACGGTCTGTAAGCGGACATTACGGTCTGTAAGCCCAGTCAGGGAGCAGTGCAGGAAGTTCACATCACAGAAATCACGTCATCGCAGCCAAAAAAAACACAAAAATTGAAAAAAGACGAGTCAGCACACAGGAGCAAGTAAGGCCGGTCAGTCACATGTTTCCAAAGCACAATTTTATTGGAGGACCGTACAAAACAATTTACCGCACTCACGCTCTGCGGGGGGGGGGGGAGGAAGAGGACAATCTACAAGAGCGGGCAGGGGGGGCACAGCGGGGAGGGGGGGCAGGGAAACTGTGCACTAGGGCAAAGCAATGAGGGGGAGGGGCAAAGCAAGGAGGGGGCGGGGCAAACCAATGAGGGGGTGGGGCAAAGCTAGGAAGGGGCAGGGCAAACTCAGGAGGCGGGCAGGGCATAGCAAGGGAGGGGGGAGAGGCTAAAGTAGTGAAATTACATTATAAATATCCAAAACAATACTATATATGTACCCTAAAAGCAATTTACATTTTCTAAGGCATATTTGGGAGTAAATTAAAAACAATCTCATGACCCAATCACCTTCAAGCAGCTTTATACATTCCGATACCCTGGTTTTCCTGTGATTTGTCAAAAAAAAAAAAACAATCAATTTGTTTTTTGGGGGGGGGGGAGGGAGTGGGGGTGGAATCCACCCAAACAAGCAAACATCCATTATTTTACACATGAAGAGTCCCTGTCTGATTCAGGCTAGACTTAACCCCCCCACCCCACCCCACCCCCCAAGGTGGGCAGGGACAGCTTGTGGACATAAGAGTGTGTGGACCACGCAAACTTAGCCCTGACCACCGCTCGCTCTCTTCCTCACTTCAAACAAAGTTCCTTTTCCACCTTAATAAAAAAAAAGACTAAGAAGCTCAGTGTAATTTTCTGTGAGCACGACCTGTAGTAACCTGGAGGGCATTATCCTATAGCATAGCCTGTTTTGTGTCATATTTACACCTGAACTGTGTCTGTGAGGCGTAAGAGGGCGTTGGTGTGTGTGCTCATACAAAAACAGATTCAAATATATTCATAGAACAGCGGTGTTTATGAAATCCCCTGATGCCAATAATAATGTGTCATTTTCTCTCACAAAACAAAACAAAACAAAAAAAAAAAGATTTAAATAATTCTAAATACAGTATGTAAACATGTTGCATGTTGTTTTTTAATGTGTCTTTCCCTTTTTTCTATACCTGTTCACATTATAGCTCTGATGAATATATTCTTGAATGGTTTTCCTGTACAATAAATAAAACTCAGGGGATAAGGGAGGGGGTGTGGGGGGTGGAAGAAGGGAGGGGGTGTGGGGGGTGGAAGGGGGCGGGGTTTGTCCCTAACCTCACGTTTGACAGGCAGAACCCCACAGTGTTCCACAATCCCAGTGAGAGACGCGCCACCCCCTCCCAGCCACCAGAGGGCGCTCTACCAGGACTCGTCGAACACCCTCTTGCACATGTTGGAGTTCTCCTGGTGCAGCGGGAACTCGGAGCCGGGCACCAGCTCCTTCCGGCCCCGGCGGGAGGCGAAGGTCTTCCCTGTCCACAGGCTCTCCTGCTTCACCACAAACTCCCTGGAAAATAAGACACGGTTTCACACGTCAGACAGAGAGAGAGAGAGAGAGAGAGAGAGAGAGAGAGAGAGAGAGAGAGAGAGAGAGAGAGAGAGAGAGAGAGAGAGAGAGAGAGAGAGAGGGAACTCACTGAAGCGTAAAGCACAGGACTATAGTGCCAGGGATTACAAATCGATAAAATACAAAATGGCTCCTGAAAACTGTGACTATAAACGGCCAGCAGAAGGGGGGGGGGGACACAGGCTGCACAGGGGAAACCACATTAAATGCCCACAGCCCTGTTTGTTCATCTATAACACACACACACAAATACATATTTCAGAACATTTCCATCCTGGCCATGAGCTAGCATGAAGAATGAAACTATAGCACAGTTACTTCAGCTATAATCCTGCTACATCCTTTTAACAATGCCTGACAACTACCCACTTATTTTTCCCTAGTAACACAAAATGTATATGTGGACACAGCAGGTAAGAGCACCGAGTGAAAACTATGAAAGGTATACCTGAGGGGGAAGGTGGCCTTGTCCATCTGCATGCAGACCAGGAAGGGGTACTCGGAGAACTGCACTGTGGTGATGAAGTCCAGCGAGGCCTCCGTCTCGAAGCTGACCTCCACTGCCGCCCGCATCAGGTCCATATCCACGGCAACGCTCCCCACCACCACCAGGGCGCCCCTGCGGAGTCATGGCAACCGGGGGGGGGGGGGGGGGGGGGGGGGGTTAACAGTCAGAACCGGGAACACTCATTAAAAAGGGGATCAAAAAAAGACAAAGTACACCAATCACTGCCAGCATTGTTCTGCTTTTCATCAGCATCGTGCTCTCTGATTGGAGGAGAGTTCCTCTCTGGGATCCATCTGACAGGGTTCTATCCCTGGGACTGGATTCCTCACGATCACACCGCTTTACCCACCGCCTCGCCAAAGGCCTCACAGCCACCCAAACACACCTGTGCCGACAGGTGGTACCTGTCATGCGTGACTTCCTGTTACTCCTGACGTGCGGAAACGGAGAATGACCAGACAGCGTTTTAAACACGATCTCTGCAGCGTGAGGCTTCTCTGGGAGAGCGCCTCTCGGCCTGGTGACGACATCGCCGCATTTGTTATGGTCCTATAGATAGCCTGTCACTCTACTGCCACTGAGGTTGTACCAGGCAGTGTGGATCCTCACACACACGCCCACACATACTAAACACACACATCCACACACATGCACACACACACTAAACATACACACACACACATGCGCACACACACGCAGACACGCATACACACCTGTCTCCGCCACTACCCAAAAACAGACACAGTGATAGTGTGAATACCACTTCACACTATCACAGTGTGTACCACTTCTGAAAAGATCAGCCCCCCCCCCCCCCAAACAATGTACATCTGCACCTGCTCCTTTTAGGAGAAGCAGACACCCGTGCCTGTGGTCTGTGTCCCGACGCTGGTGCCCCCTCCCTCCCCATCAGTCTCCATGCGCTGATAAATCGCCGCCACGCTAACGTTTTACTAGCCACAGTTCCACTGTTTACTGCTGTCTGCTGCGGTCTGGCAGGGAGCTAGCTGGGATTCTTGATGGATGAGGTATAGGAGAGGGAGAGAGAGAGAGAGAGAGACGGAGGGAGAGAGCGAGAGAGGGAGAGAGAGAGAGAGAGAGAGGGAGAGAGAGGAGAGAGAGAGAGGGAGAGAGAGAGAGAGAGAGAAAGGTGAGAGAGAGGGAGAGAGAGGGAGAGAGAGAGAGAGAGAGAAAGGTGAGAGAGGGAGGGAGGCAGAGAGAGAGGGTGGAAGGGGAAGGGAGAGAGAGAGAGGGGAGAGAGGGGGGGAGAAAGAGAGACTGAAAGGAGAGAGAGGGGGAGAGAGAGAGACTGAAAGGAGAGAGAGGGGGAGAGAGAGAGACTGAAAGTTGAGAGCAAATAAAGCTGATGTCATCCCCACAGATATCCAATGCAGTGTGAGACACACGCACGCGCTCAGGCGCAATCCTGACATAAACCCCTCCCCCCGAAAACCCGCCACCGCTCGCTGGCACCGGGGGTGAGTGACCGGGGAGGGGGGGGAACGGCAGGCCAGAGCGGGGCGAGTGACCGGGGGGGGGGGGGACACGGGGTGGGTGAGAAATGCCCCCCTTATGAAAATCCAGCAAACAGTTCAGTGATTGCTCACCATCTGTAACAGGGCCTTCATGCCCTGTAAATGAACATTAATGCACTCACAGACTGAGATGCGCCTGCCTTTGGGAGCACGGTGTCATGAGAGATGTTGCTATGGCAGAATGCCACGGAGGGCAGCATCACTGTGGGAAAACACTCCCGTGGAACATGGGCATTTTCTTCCATTAATGATTTGCAATTTCAACTAATTTGCTGAACTTTCTGTAGTGAAATGAAATTACCCCCCGCCCCCAACCCAAACCAGGGGTGGCAGAGGGAGGGAAGGAGAGAGGGAGATATAGAGATAGAGATAGAGAGGGAGGGAGATAGAGAGAAGAGAGAGAGAAAGAGAGAGATTAAGAGACAGATTGAGAGAGGGACTGAGAGAAAAATCCCAGAATCGGAGGCACGGGTTCTCTTACCTGTTGTTGACGCTGGTCTTGGACTCCCTGTACCAGAGGCTGAACTCCATTCCACCTGAGATATCGATGGCCAGGCCCCCCTGGAACTCCACACTGGCCTTGAGCCCTGACTGCAACCGAATCACCTGGGGGGGGGGGGGGGGGGGGGGGGGGGGGGTTATTACAATAATAACTTTATTTATACAGCGCTTTTCATACGGTGCCCTCAGAACACTTCCCCAAAAAAGGGCACAGAGCGGCAGAGACAATCCCAGGCACTGGAATGCACCACAACACAAACAGGAAGTAGCTGAGGGAAAGGTGGGTAAAAATATACATTACTGAAGAGAAGCAACATAAAACAATAAAAGTAAGTTTAAAGAGTCTTTAAAACTAAATTTAAATTCTGAGACCCCCAGGCACCCGATACAGACTTGGGGGGTTTGGACCTGCTGACAGACCCAATGCATATGAAAGGTGTAACTTGGCTGGATGGTGTTCACTGTGTGAACTAAACTGTGTTCTTGGCTAGAAATAGCTGTACAAAATAAGTATTGTATCTTACTGAACTGTGTTTAGTAGTTGTCTATGACCATGAAATGCACTTTTTGTACGTCACTTTGGATAAAAGCGTCTGCCAAATAAATGTAATGTAATGTAATGGATGGCATACCTGCCATCTCAGTGATGTCATATGACTGTGTCTTTGGGCAGCCAATAGAATCTGTGGTTTGGGTGCACATGTGGAGGCAGGGGGCGGGGCTCCCACTGAACTCCGCCCAGTGGAAGCACGGCCTTCCTGGCGGGGGCGTGAGGCGGAATCGGGGCGGGGCTTATGTGGGCGGGACTCACCTGGGAGTGGTCGGTCAGCAGGATCAGGCCCTTGACCACGTTCATGGGGTCCGAGGAGAGGGAGAACATTTTGGACATGAGGTCGCTGTAGCCCTTGAAGAAGGTGACGGGGCGGAGCTGGACGTCGAAGAGCACGGCGGACATCCCCGCGAAGCTCTCCAGGTCCTCCTCGCCCTCGTCCGCCGTGGCGCCGATCAGCGACTCCAGGCCCTGCGCCTCGATCGCCACCTGGGGGCGCCGGAGAGCAGAGTCACACACCGCCACTCTCACTGTCACCACGGCGACCCGGGGTCGCCAAGGCCTCACAACGTCACGGTCGTGGTTACCACGACAACCTGGGGTCGCCAGAACCTCACAACATCGGTCACTGTTACCATGGCGACCAGAGGTCGCCAGAGCCTTACACTGTCACTGTCACTACGGAAACCGCTACAGTCTGATGCTGCCACCATCACTATGGAGACCTGTAGACTCACAGCCGTCGCGTACGGAACCCTGGAGTGGGCGTGGCCTTACCTGCAGGCCGTGCAGGTGCGCCCCCTGGCTGAAGGCGTGGATGTTCATGTTGCTTCTGCGCAGGATTCCGGAGCCCGAGTACAGGATGTCCAGGCTGTAGGTGGAGGTGACGTCCTCCGCACCTGCAGAGCACGTACAGTCAGCTTTCACCCGCACACGCAAACGCCACACCTTCTCCACACAGGCCCGCTGCGCTGAGCTCGTTTCAGTGGCTGCTGTGTTTGCCATGAAGAAGAGCATAACTGCTTCTAATTCAGCCAGATTTAAGGACTAATGTTGAATCCCAGCCATAGAGCCACTGGACCTACAACTCCCCTCCCCCCCAAACAGGCTGGGGTGCGGTATCACAATGGACAGGTCTATGAAGGCAGGTAGTCAGGGGCGGGGCCAAGGAGAGTGTGGCTGAGTGTGGGTTTGGGGACGGGGCCAAGGAAGGGTGTGGCTGAGTGTGGGTTTGGGGGCGGGGCCAAGGAGGGTGTGGCTGAGTGTGGGTTTTGGGGCGGGGCCAAGAAGGGTGTGGCTGAGTATGGGTTTGGGGGCGGGGCCAAGGAGGGTGTGGCTGAGTGTGGGTTTGGGGGCGGGGCCAAGGAGGGTGTCGCTGAGTGTGGGTTTGGGGGGGGGGCCAAGGAGGATGTGGCTGAGTGTGGGTTTGGGGGCGGGGCCACGGAGGGTGTGGCTGAGTGTGGGTTTGGGGGCGGGGCCAAGGAGGGTGTGGCCGAGTTTGGGTTTGGGGGCAGGGCCAAGGAGGGTGTGGCTGAGTGTGTGGGTTTGGGGGCAGGGCCAAGTGGGACTTACGCGCCATGAATCCGGAGTAGGCGGAGGAGGAGCCCACTTTGGAGAAGCGGTCGTAGTTGTGAGAGATCATGTCCTTCATCACCCGCCGGACCATGGCACTGAGAGAACACAGGGAACAGGAGCAGCATGAGCAAGCAGGTAAACACAGGTAATACAGCACCCTCACTGTCACCTGGACCCCTACACCACACCTCAGTCACCTGGACACCTACACCACACCTCACTGTCACCTGGACACCTACACCACACCTCACTGTCACCTGGACCCCTATACCACACCTCACAATCACCTGGACACCTACACCACACCTCACTGTCACCTGGACCCCTACACCACACCTCACAGTCACCTGGACACCTACACCACACCTCACTGTCACCTGGACCCCTATACCACACCTCACTGTCACCTGGACCTCTATGCCACACCTCACAGTCACCTGGACACCTATACCACACCTCACAATCACCTGGACATCTATACCACACCTCAGTTACCTAGACCCCTACACCACACCTCACAGCCTCCTGGACATCTATACCACACCTCACAGTCACCTGGACCCCTATGCCACACCTCACAGTCACCTGGACACCTATACCACACCTCACAATCACCTGGACATCTATACCACACCTCAGTCACCTGGACCCCTACACCACACCTCACAGCCACCTGGACACCTATACCACAGCTCACAGTACCTGGACCCCTATACCCCTCAGTCACAGTGTTACCTATACCACATCTCACATTAACTGCTCACCTACACCCCTCAGTCACCTGCTCACCTACACCACCCCTTAGTCACCTGGACACCTATACCACACCTCAGTCAACTGCTCACCTACACCCCTTAGTTACCTGGACACCTATACCCCTCAGTCACAGAGTTACCTACACCACACCTCAGTCACCTGATCACCTAAACCATGCTTCATTTGCTTGCATGCAGCCCTTGCAAGCCCACCTGAAGACAAGTATCCTTCAGTGTTCCCTATTCACAGTGAGCCAATGAACACACTAAGCACCAATGGAAACTGCATTCTTTGGTCAGCTGAATACGAGACACCTTCGCAATCACAGCATGACTACATTTCCCAGAACGCACCTGGCGGGCATCTCGAAGTGCAGGATGTCGCGGACCTTGGAGAGCATGTACTTGTTCATCTCGTGGGGCAGGTTTCCGATGGACAGCAGCAGGTTCTTCACCTCCATGTAGGACGGCTCGCTGCTGAAGATGACATCAGCGGCCGCCGCCCGAACGTTCTTCTCGTAAATGCGCCGGTTCTGGTGGTAGACCCTGTTCAGCGTCTGCTTCACCTGGGGGAGGGCGGGGCACCACACCTGAGTCAGGACAGCTAAAGGGGCTGCATGCTGATTGGATGTTTGAGTACCTCAGCCTTCAGGGTATATTCTGACTGGGTGTTTGAGTAGCCCAGCCTTAAGGGTGCTGATTGGCTGTTTTTGGAGACTGCTGATTGGCTGTGTGAGTACCCCAGCCTGCAAAGTGCTGATTGGCTGTTTGTGCCGTGGCTGTGTAAGTACCCCAGCCTGCAGGGTGCTGATTGGCTATTTTTGGAGAGTGCTGATTGGTTGTTTGTGGCGTGGCTGTGTCAGTGCCCCAGCCTGCAGGGTGCTGATTGGCAGTTTTTGGAGAGTGCTGATTGGCTATTTTTGGAGAGTACCGATTGACTGATTGTGGTGTGGCTGTGTGAGTACCCCAGCCAGCAGGGTGCTGATTGGCTGTTTTTGGAGAGTGCCGATTGGCTGTTTGTGGCATGGCTGTGTGAGTGCCCCAGCCTACAGGGTGCTGATTGGCTGTTTTTAAAGAGTGCTGATTGGCTGTTTTTAGAGAGTGCTGGTTGGCTGTTTTTGGAGAGTGCTGATTGGCTGTTTTTAGAGAGTGCTGGTTGGCTGTTTTTGGAGAGTGCTGATTGGCTGTTTTCGGAAAGTGCTGATTAGTTGTTTTTGGAGAGTGCTGACTGGCCGTTTTAGGAGAGTGCCGATTGGCTGTTTTTGGAGAGTGCTGATTGGCCGTTTTTGGAGAGCGCTGATTGGCTGTTTTTGGAGAGCGCTGATTGGCTGGTTGTGGCGTGGCTGAGTGGGGGCTCACCTCGTCAGTAATGAGGGCGGGGTCGTAGCGCTGCAGGGCGGTGATGGCGATGGTGCTCAAGGCCCCCACCTCAGACTCAGAGAACTGCGTGAGCAGCGGAACAGCCTCGGGCAGCAAGGCGTTCTTCAGCGCCAACAGGTACATCTGCACCTTCTCCTCTTCCTCACTGCTGCCCGGCCCCTCCAGCAGCAGCTTCTTCACCTCCAGCACCGCCTGGGTGCAGAACACACACACATGAACACACACACACACGCATACGTCGCGCACACACGCGCGCGCGTACACACACACAGGAACGTTCACACATTGGCGGTATCATACAGCTAGACAGCCCAGCCATGGTGCTGACGCAGCTACAACACTGCCACCGCACTGCTACCATGTTGGCACAAAGTTGCTGAAACGTTGTTAAAACGTTGCGAAACTCACCGGCAGCTCACAGCCCCCCTTCTGGCAGAGTTTGCGCACCAGGGCGCCCATGATGATCATGACCGACTCCCGGATCTCCGTGCTGCCGATCTTCCCCTTCCACAGGTCCTGGGACGGACAGACAGACGGACAGACAGGAGATCACATTCACTCTGTCACACTCACATTACTGACCTGTGTCCACTGCATTATATTAATCAACCCCCTCAGCTACAAGACACAATACTGAGACAGATCAGGGCAGGGCAGGGCAGGGTGGTGAGGGCAGGCAGGGCGGGACAGGGCGGGGCAGGGCAGGTAAATTAGGGCGGGGCAGGTGAGGGTTGAGCAGGGTGAGGCAGGGTGGGGCACAGCAGGGCGTGAAAGGGTGTGGCAGAGCAGGGCAGTGTGGGTGTGGCGGGGCAGGGCAGGACAGGTAGGGTGTGGTAGGGCGGATGTGGCCGGATGGTGCAGGGTGGGACAGGGCGGGGCAGCTCACCAGCAGGGCCTGCAGCATGCTCTGGTTGGGGTGCGAGGAGAAGCCGCAGGCATACAGGAAGCGCTCCTGCAGCACCAGCCCGCCCGCGTCAGAGAAGTTCAGGAAGGAGAGCACGGCGTCCAGAGAGGCGGGGGTCTGCGCTGAGGTCACCACGTCCACCATCTGAGGCCTGGGGGGGGGGGGGGGGGGAGACTCCGTTACAGCTCAGTTCAGGAAATTCACTGAGCATTCAAACTGCCTCACTGACTGAACAGAAAAGACCCTTCTGTGCATCTCTCTAGATCACAGCGTCTGCTCAGTGACTGTACTGCAATGTAATATTGTGTAATTACACACAGGGATAAACAACATGCTACACTGACTTCCTGGACCCGAGCAGGGCATTGTGGGAAATGTAGGCAGAGAGGCGGTGGTGGTGTGGGCGGGGCCTTACAGGGCAGTCTTGCTGCAGTTCTTCATCACTTTGAGGATGTCCTCCTTGGTGGACTTCCTGACGCTGTGGATGAGGGACAGGAAGTTGCGGGTGGCGGCGGCCTTGGACAGGCCCTCCGGCTCCAACTGCTTGTGCACGGCCTGCCAGTGCTCCCAGAGCTGAGAGAGGAACGCAACAGGACGAGGGCTCGTCAATCACACAAAGCTCGACCAATCACGTAACAGCTATATAAATCAGGCGGGGGAAAAACCCAGGGGGCAGGAGGCATGATGAGTGCCCCCTGGTGGTCACACAGAGCAAGTGGCTGCAGTTCTCTTGCACTGGCCACACCAGACCTGGGTAAAATGAGTTATTTTAAATACTGTACCCCATTAATCACACCCCCGTCATAAGCATATATGTGGGTAATAAATGTGGGTATAAATGCTGTATGTAAATAAACCATCCCGCTATATCTGAGCCCTCCCACCCCGTCTCTAGCTCCCTCACCATTGTTGGCAGGTCTTGCACTTGGTCTTGACCCTCTCTGGCAAAACGGACACAGAGACGAACTCGCCGTCCAGCGATTTGACGACCGAGGGGACGTCCTGTCCAGCGGCTTCCTGGGGACCCGCCTCTTTGCTCACCAGGGTCAGAGTTTGCCTGGAGAAAAAAACAGAGAGAGAGAGAAAAAGGGGGAGAGAGAGAGAGAGAGAGAGAGAGAGAGAGATAGAATGACTACAGTCCCCAACATTGCTCCTAGGCAGAACTGGACCTGGTCTTGTAACCTAAAGGTTGCAGGGTCAATTCCCGGGTAGGACACCACCGTTATACCCTTGAGCTAGAGGTACCTAACCTGCATTGCCACAGTACGAATCCAGCTGTACAAACGGTAAGTAAGTGAAACTCTGGATAAGAGCGTCTGCTAAATGTCTGTAATGTAACGTTCCCAACACTACACGTCCCATGGGGCTTCACACCAGGAAGAGAGCGAACGCTCGGTGGCACTTCCGGGACCTGACAAAGGAGGTTGCAGGAGCAAACACAAACGCGCCCATTCTCCGACTGGGACAGAAGTGAGAGGTGAAATTTAACGTGAGGGGCAAAATGGCGACTTTCCCATTAAGGGTCGCCAAGGCAACCGTCTCACCTTGACACACCTTGGCGGCGGCAGAGTGGCGAGCGTTGACGGACAGCACGTGCGTCTCCTCGGAAACGGCCGTCTTGACGAAGCCGTCCTCCAGGGTGAACTCTGTGATGGACGATGACTTTCCAGAAACGCCCAGGACCTGAGGAACAGGGGGGGATTTTATGTTTAAAATGTGCTCCTCATCTGTGTACAAACATCTCTCTGCACTTAACTGCTACACAGCTGTTTTTCTTATAAATCTCTCTGTTAAGAACTCATTTTTAAAGGAAAACCTTGCAGTAATGCATCAGAAATGCATCTTCAGCCTGCTAATGACTAATCACCTGGGGGACACTGCTCACCTGACAGAGACTGTTCACCTGGGGCAGGCTGCTCACCTGCGAGAGACTGCCTTAGGGAGACTAATCACCAGGAGGGCCGCTATTCAGCTGGGAGACAGCTCAAACTGGGGGAGAGGCTCAGTGATGGGGGGGGTCACCTGGGGGAGACTGTTCACTTGGGGCAGGCTGCTCACCTGAGAGAGACTGCCTGAGGGAGACTAATCACCTGGCAGAGACTGCTCACCTGAGAGACAGTTCACCTGGGGCAGGCTGCTCACCTGAGAGAGACTGCCTGGGGGAGACTGCTCACCTGGGGGAACCTGCTCACCTGGGGCAGGCTGCTCACCTGAGGGGAAACTGCTCACCTGACTGTGGGTGGTGAAACCTGTCTCCAGCGTCTTACAGGTGTCCACCGCCTTGACCCGGGTCACATGATTCTTCCCGGCTGTGTACTCCACCATGCACCTGCCGGACGCGTCCACCTGTTTCCAAGGGAACAGAACAAGGTGTCCGGGTCAGGTGGTTAGGGCCTATCCTCAGAACCCGGGCTAAACATAAGTTTCACTATCCTGGGATAAAGGCCTGTTTCACTATCCCAGGATAAAGGCCTGTTTCACTATCCCGGGATAAAGGCCTGTTTCACTATCCGGGATAAAGGCCTGTTTCACTATCCCGGGATAAAGGCCTGTTTCACTATCCCGGGATAAAGGCCTGTTTCACTACCCTGGGATAAAGGCCTGTTTCACTACCCTGGGATAAAGGCCTGTTTCACTATCCCGGGATAAAGGCCTGTTTCACTATCCTGGGATAAAGGCCTGTTTCAAAATCCCGGGATAAAGGCCTGTTTCACTATCCCGGGATAAAGGCCTGTTTCACTATCCTGGGATAAAGGCCATTACCTCCTGTGTTTTCCCAGAAGTCAGCTGCAGCTGCAGAAGACTGGCCACGCCCCTCTTCAGGTTCCTGATGGCGGTGAGCTCCTTCTGGTAGGAGTACAGACCTTTCACCTGCAGCGGGAACAACACACACACACACACACACATCAGACCTTTCACCTACAGCAGGAACAACACACACACACACACACACACACACACATCCCTCACCTCTCTTCCTCTACACTCCCTCACCTCTCTTCCTCAGGTGAGCACACTCTAAAATTCCTCACCTCTCTTCCTCTATCATCCCAGCCCTCCCCTCTCTTCCTCTAGATTCCCTCACCTGCCCTCCCCAGGTGTGGATGCTATACTCCCCTCAGGAAGGATGGCTCTTTAAATAAAGTCAGCAGCCGGCCAATCAGGGCCAGAGGGGTCAGGCTGACTCCAGCAGCCCACTTAAACAAACAGCGGCTCGCTGGCACTGCCGTGTGCCAAAACCGTCCTGGCAGAGGAGTCTCCCAATGCAGCTTATACTCAGACAAACAAGACCAGGTCAAAACCTAGTACACGGCTGGACCGGCCGACCAATGGTGTGACTTCATAACTCGGCCGACCGATGATGTAACTTCATCACTCAGTCACAGACATTCGCGTTTGTAGGGCTGGCCCCGCTGTTGCAGTCCAGCCAAAAAGCACTGCAGGTCTGTCCTGCTTATCCCAAAAATTATGGCTAGCAAAACAAAAACACTAAAAAGGACCAAAACAATGACTTTATTAGTTTCAAAATTAATTAGTCAATCAATCAGATAAAAGTTTTTTTTAAGTCTCAGCCTTAAAAGTTTGTTTCTATTCACTTTTCCATTTTAAGCAATAACACAACCAGAAGCAGGGCCATATTACTGAGTGTCCAACGTCCCCTTTAAACTATTTGTTTCCAAGTTAAAACATAAATTGGATCGGATGAAATAATCGATAGAGCCCAAAATCCTTTGCGTAATGCAGTGTGATCATTATGCAGCATACCCAATGCTTTCAGATCTTGTATTTACAATGACATCATCTGACCCCTGACCCCTGAGTCCACGCTTCTGAGGATTCTGAAGTCTGATTTAAAAGACGCGATTAAGCAGGAGATCATAATCTTGATAAATTGTGATCACACGCTACTTTATCATGGTTCACCATTTCAAGCTTCTTATCACAGTCAGCTTATCTGGACGATTTCAGCTTTAATCCGGTGGAAACGCAAAGATAAATCGCTCATTTTGAGATAGCACTGGATCTGCAGCAGTTTTAGCAGCTGTTACCAATACATTTATTTTCTATAATACGTTACATTAAAATGATTTCAAAGTTTTCCAAAAAAAAAAAGATAAGCACTAGAATTTCATATTTTAAGGCATCAGTGAATTTTAAGAGATTTAATCTGACCTGTTGAATACATACTCTCCAACAGGCACATTATCTTAGCTTAGTTACAAGGTTTTTTACTGTACTGGGATGTTTCCACAACAGAGAAATCAATTTGCTGCTTTCAAACCAGCGTAAGAAAAACATCCAGCGGTTCCGTGTTCACTAACAGGCAGATGACAGCACAGTCTGGATGTGCCTGGAGGGTAACGTCAGAGCTGGCTAACTCCAGGACAGCCACCACTGCTAGCCTATCGAACCGAACCGAACTGGCCAGTGGCTCATATCCGAGTTACCCAGAAAGAGACCAAGAGGTCAGGGAGGGGGGCGGGTTGGGGGGGGGGGGGGGGGGCAGTTTCTCCCGTCAGCGGTGACAGAAGATCTCCTGACCTTTGGCCAGAGGCAATGCAAGCAGCATGCTGACCCCCCCCCCCCACTCCCATCGGCCCCCCCCCCCCCCCAGCCCCACCCCACCCCACCCACCCCACTGCATGCAGCCCAGAGAAACCTGATAACAGCTGCATCACTAGAAAGACTTGGTTGGCACTCTGACCTTTGCACACATATGCGCCAGGTGTCTGGAATTCCCCCTCCCGACCCACACACACACACACACACACACGTCACTCACGCGTCACACACACCACACACACGCGTCTCACACACACACACACACACACACACACACCACATACACATCACACATACGTCACACATCATACACACAGACACATGCGTCACACACACGTCACACACAGCTCACACACACACACAAACACACACACGCACGTCACACACACACCACATACACATCACACATATGTCACACACCACACACACGTCTCACACACCACACACACACGCGTCACACACACACACACACACACACACACCACATACACATCACACACACAGCTCACACACACACAAACACACACACACACACACCACATACACATCACACATACTTCACACATCACACACACACACGCGTCACACACACACACACACACACACACACCACATACACATCACACATACGTCACACACACACACACACGCGTCACACACACACACACACACACACACATGCGTCACACACACACACACACACACACATGCGTCACACACACACACACACACACCACATACACGTCACACATACGTCACACACACACACACACACCACATACACGTCACACATACGTCACACACACCACACACACAGACACACGTCTCACACACACACGCCACACACGCATCACACACACACACACACACACAGACACACGTCTCACACACACACGTCACACACGCATCACACACACACACACACACACACATTACTGCCATGCCCTAATCAGACACAAAGATCTGGCCTGATACAGCTGTACCCCCATTTTAGAGATAACCGTGGTGTAGTCAAGGTCAGGGGGTCCCTGTGGAGCCCCGCCCACTATCCCACAATCCCTCACATTCATCTGAACGGAAGGCAAGGCATCTGAAATGACCTAAACTGACACAACAACCCCTATTAGCACCAATAACAATGCTGTCATTTAATACAATGCTTAAAATGAGTCATTTTTGGCAGACTACCAAATTACTTTAGAATCACCTTACACGACAGAGCGTAGTACTGAAACCTGTACAGAACTTTATGGCTGATGAGTGTCAATATCAGCCCACATTCAAGAGCACAAACATCCGACGAATTGCTCCATCATTCAGAAGAACTGCTGATTAGATATCTGCAGCAGCCCACTCCTTCCTGCGACTGCGTGTACAATCTTCATGAAAAAAAAAAAAAAAAACCTGCACGGTCAGCCTTATCTGTTACCTTCCCCAGCTTCAAGTGCACCAGGAATGGCCTCTCCAGAGCTTCCAGGTTCGCTGTTCCCAGAATCCTTTGCGTCGGGGTGTCCAGGAAGATGTTGTCCTCGTCCGGGCGTGGAGTGGCATTCTCTATCTTCACGCCGCTGATCTATGGGGAGAGAGGTCAAAGGTCATGTCACCGGGGGTCACGTTCACCCGCCACCCACCACTCCCTTCCTGAAGTCTGGAATACCGCCCTTGTGCGCAGAGCAGGGGGGGCGGGGGGGTGGGGGTTGGTGTGAGGGGGGGCATATTTGTGGAATGGATCTCTCGCACTGCTCGAGGAATCTTACTGGCCCCGGAGTCACACAAAGACAGAATGAAAAATCTGTGCAGTGGCAACCAGAAGCCAAAGAACTGTGCGACAGCTTGAACCCTGACGCTGGCTGGACAAACTCAACCCCCCCCCCCCCCCCCCCCCGTCCACCCCCCCTTGCAAGAAGGCAATCGTCAACCAACAGAGGCAGCACCCAAACAGGGGTTCTTGGATAGCTACAGCTGTCAGTGGTTGCTTTCTGTCCAGTGACAGACAGAATGGGGCATTGGCCCCTCCCTTACAAAAATGGAATATACTAAAAATATATTAAAATTACATACATGATCAGATAATCATCTCTAAAAGACAGTGGATAAATACGCGAATTACCTGCTTTCATAAAATAAATTTAATAATGCATGCAATAAACTTCCACCTAAAAATATTTATGATAATAAGGTTTTTTAGATAGAAATGAATAATATTATTGCTGCATATTCCATATTCCAAACCCCAGCATACCGCCACGCGGAGCAGCTGGTCATCCTTGCTGCCGGGGTTTCTCCATGCTAAGCTGATGTCCACGGCGGAGGAGATCCTGTAGCCCGCGCTGCCCCCCGCCGAGCCCCCCGCCCGCCCCCGCGCCCGGTCCAGCAGCACCTCCGTGGAATAGCCGAATTTGTACAGCTGTCCGCCGGCCAGTCTGGGCCCCCCTGGAAAAACAGAGATGGGAACCACATCAAAGGGGTATGAGGGGGGAGGAGAGAGGAACAACCAGCCCCCTGTCTGTGCACCCCCACTCTCTCTCAACCCCGAAGTGCACCCCCCACCCCCCCCACCCCCCATTTTAAGAGGCATTTCGGCATTTTTGGACAAAATATTTATCTATGTATTTTTATCCATAACTGCTTATTAAGAGACATGAGAAGAAGGAATCCATGAGAAATAAAACATCCGATTGGCCACATGTAAATAAAGTCTAGGAACAAGCCAATGAGCTTTTGCGCTTTTTTTTTGTCCAAGTAACCACTTTCACTGGGTTGCCATGTTGAAGTGTTCAATTCCTTTTTCTTCTTTTAAAAGTACGTTAAATCCCAAGTGAACTGGTGCTAAAAAATAATGAATTATCCCTTTCGTATATGCCCAAGCTGATATTTAAATGAGGGGGTTCTAACAGGATGTTGTCAGAGCAGCACCACAAGCTCAGAGCAGCCATTGCTGTGATAGTAACAGGGAAAAGCCCTTTCCCGATGATGTCATCAATCAGGCCGGACCGAGCCGGAAACCAGTGAGCACGCGAAGCTGAGGATGGTAACGTTGAGGGGGAAGATAAGGGCAAAATCTGGAGTAAGGCCCATCAGCTGGTCTTCTGATCACAAAAACACCGCGAAAGAAACAATGGCAAACAGCAGAGGTCAGCAGTACTCAAAGCTTGATGTGTTTTTTAAAATCCTGTCACACTCAGATGTGAACCAACAGGCCTAATCTTTAAAAGTGTGATAACACGGTCTGGTATCTCGAGAGGATTCAGGCTGAACCGATAATTAAGCAACTGTATTAATGATTCAGTTCAAGGCATGTCCCCCTGCCACCCCTGGTCCTTCAGAAAATGTGTGATTGGTCAGGGATCTGACCAGTCCTGAGTCTTTCCTGATTAGGGTGGTGGTAGAGCAGTTTCAGCACCGAAAGACCACCGGATATTTTACGTGATGTGACACCACGAGGGTAGGATATATTTCGCAAGGTGTTGTGGACGTCATTTCATTTCTCAGTTCACATTATTATTGTTCTCACAGTTTTTTTGGTAAGAAGTAAAAGCATAGTAGTGATTAATTACAAAAGACTAGATGCACCAATCATGATGATCCTGTGGGGGACAATATCCAATGAATTCACATGAAAAATGTCCACCAAACATGTGCCATTTTTCAGTTCATCAGCTGAAGTTACATTTATTTCCTCAACTGACTGATTGGGTGCAACTTCAAACATGCCTGTAATTCTCTCAGGCGAAGTTTGCATGTGCCATATTACATTAGGATTTTAGGATCCTTGATGCCATCAGGCCTACTCCTTACAGCTGGCATGAAGATGGGCTAGTTCTGCCTGGCATAGCTGGCCCAAATTTCACCCCAGCTCACGTTCCACAGTGACACTGGGCCTGCAGTACGCCTCCTCGTCTGATCGCCCGTCAAGACTGACGTGTCACTCCATTATTGCATCACCGCACTGAAGGAATGGCGAGCCAATGGCGAGTCACTTTAACGGCCGAGTCTCCACACATTTCAGCCGCCTTGACATTAGGCCTTAAGATTTAGGCTAAACGAGAGATATGATTTAATCCACTCATTAAAACCCAGAGAACGCGCTCCATTAAGAATTCTCCGTAGAATACACTCTTAAATTATACTTGCGTCAAACGCTAGATTCAAAAAAGCGCACACAACTGCTTTCCATTCATTGATAACACCCTAATGCAAGTCAAAGCACGAGAGAAACTATCCGTTCACATCTTACGTCGTCAGGTCATGGTATTCTTTTGCCTGTAATTGTTCAGTTACCAGAGGACATATTATCCGGAATATGAAGTATTTTTGCCAATTCATTCACAATCTGAGCCACTATCCACTCCTCAAAGAAGGCTCAAGCAAATAACGACAATTCCTTTTTAAAATTTGACCTTCAAACATTGGTTGCATGAAATGCATTTGTTCATAAATCAGTTTGCTAAATTACCTGCTTAGGGAACACGTGTTGTTGCAAAGAAGCGTGACATTTTCATAACAGCATTTTTAAACGAGCATTTTATGACACCGTTTCATATCGACTGTACTCCCGCATAAATGTATATTGGCAGTTTATGATGCCAAATCAATCATAAGAATAGCAGAATGTAAAACCATTCATAATCATTTTACAGCCAAATGAATTGTGTAAACCACTCACCTTTAGCGAGGGGACAGACACGGACGATGCAAGAGCGCAGAGTAAAATTAAGCTTAGCTTTAACATAGTGCGCTCTCTGTGCGGTCAGACAGCAAATCACCAGCAGAAGTCAGTGACTGAGCAGCACCTCGGGTCGCGAGAAAGAGGACGGGCGCTCGGGAATACTCCGCTAATGTTTATCGTGGTGGAGGCCAGACTCCAAACTCCACGCTCAAGTACTAAGTTCACGCTTTCAATCATTAACCCGGGGAGCTGAGATTTGAGAACCGCTTCGCTTTCTGATAGGCGCAGTTCCCGCGGAGTCCATGCCCAAGATAAAGTATAGCGTCTTGCGGATGCGACAGTCCCCCCCACTTATCGCTGATTGATCTGGTTTTATCAAGCATAGCCAAGACGACGGTACTTAGCGTCAAATAATTATATTTAATCTTCCACCGCCCCCTGTTTTGCACTGTGTTGTAACAGATTCGCATTCAATCGCATTTAAAGTATGTTCATTTGATCAGAACTGTAAACAGGGAATGCAAATGAAGATGTGAGGATTAGCACAAAATGCACAAATCCGGAAACAACTAGCTTACTAGCAACCTATGATTAAAACCGTATGGCGCGGTTCGGTAACTTCTTAAATTCCTCAGCTAGACTGGGAAGCAACAGCTGCTACAAAGGTCATTCTCCCTGACAAAAGAAAACGGATTGGCATCTCAGTTCCGACTGTTCCTCTGTTAGTATCGCTATAGTATCAGTTCGTAAACCTTTAACCTAATTTTCCGCGGTTGAGCGCTGCGGAATCGCCGTGTGCGGGTGCCGCAGGGTCAAACTACTCCGCTGACGTTACGTTCCCTGACGCATCCCTCGCGGGATAAAAAAAAAAATCCTTGGCAGAGTTCGATATGCAGATTCCGGGATACAGAACAATCGGTACGCTCCACCTTTAGCAGATAATTATTTGCCTTCTGATAGAAACAGTTTTTGTAAAGCAAAAGAAGAACGAGATAAGTGAAAATCGACGATATTTTTTATTTTATTTTGACGTTTAACGTTCAGTCAAAAATTAGTATAGGGTATCTCCTTGATGTAGCTGCAACGTAATGTGTGTGTTTACAGATGGAGGGTCAAAACAAAAGTTAAATACATGAACAATGCCGGCCAACATTTGTTTTGACCTTCCACAGAATATTGAAAAAGCTTTTTAACCTATTTATACTTTTATAGATTATGATAATAGTGTATATTTTAATAGAACAAACTACCACTTCAGACCACTTCATTGCAAAACTATAAAATTCTAATTATTGAAACTGTCTTAATGAAATGGAATGATTAGGTTTGTATTCGCACAGTGTCTGTATCCCCCCATTAGAGGCAGAAAAAGAACTCTTGGCTAATCATATTTAAAGGGCACCTACATTAATTTACTACAGTACAGTAAATTTTATACATTCGTTGCTTTCTAAATAGTATGTGGAAAATATCAGGCCCATATGCATAATTTTAAAAAGTAATGTGGGCCCCAGTAAGAGGCTGTGAGGAGTCTAACAGCCCGGGTTGATTGTTTTGGTTCCGGAACTCTTACAGGAGTCCAGCTGACCCTGACAGGTTCCCCACCTGGCCGCCGTTGCCATGGATACCAAAACAGGGCCAGGTCGCTCGCCAGGGTATGCTCGTTCTCCTTCTGGAAAAAACGTGCCAAGCTCGCTCTCTCTCTCTCTCTCCGTCTGGTGCCGGTGCTCGGGCTATAGGGTCAAAGGTCAAAGGTCACCCGCGGCAGGGGCGGTGACTCAGCGCTGTAAGATCGGACGGTGTGGAAACCGGGGCCAGGGCTGAAGGCCAGACTGTACACAGCATACACACACCACGGACTGGAAACCCGCCTGTTTACACTCCATCTTGGCTCAAGCCAGCACTGGACTCTCAGTGTTTTGTAATTCTCCCAAGTCTGCTGAGCACCTCAGTTTAATGTAATCCCACTGCTCTCGGTGCCCATTGTTTGCTCAGGGACTCTATTACTTGTAATTGGAGCCAGAAGCCGCTCTCTCCAACTTGATTATATTACAGGGCATTAATTAATCACCAGGACGCTCTGAAGAGCAGAGAACTGCAGCCTCCGCATAGTGGCCTGTGGAGCTCTGATACAAGCACATTCAATACGACAAAAAGGGCTGCCTGGTCGCGGTCTAGGTGCACATTCAGGGAATTGTTAAATTCCTGCCCGATTCCACGCATTAATACTATAGAAAAAAGAAGTGTGAACTGTAAAGTATGGTCCATAACTCCTGACTCCTTAAATTCACTCAGAAAAAGGTGAACTGTAGTCATGCCGTAAGGACGATCTTTGAACTAAACATGCGTGTGTGCATGTGTGTGTGTTTGTGTGTATGTATGCATGTGTGCATGTGTGTTTGATCCATTCAATCTTCCAGTTCATTGAGGTTTCTAACACAAAAGGCCCTGAGTGTACTCAGCCAATCAGATGCTGAACTGTGACATATGATTAACATGATTAATGCTCATTTAATGTCCACTGACTGTCCAATAGGACAAATAGCGCCCTCTACTGCACGGCTTTAAGTCCTGCATGTGAGTTCAGTGTCACTAAATTAACACCCTGTTAAGTCAGGACAAACTATAAACCATTAAATAAATAACATTTTATTTATTCATATTTATTTATGTACTTATTTTATTGCTTGTTTAAGTTAGGGTTGTTTAAGTTTTTCCCTTGTTTCCAGAATATCCACTAGTTTGGAAGGCCTGGTCATGACTGTAGGTATTCTGTATCGCTGCAATAGCCTCCAGCATGTTTGGTAACTTTAGCTGTTACCTGTATCAAAAAAAGGAAGGTGTTTCCAGTACAAGCCCCTCCCCTGTCCGGGAAGTATCTGCCCATTTTACATAACTGGGAAGGCCACACCCACTCTCAATATTGTTACACTGTACAGCTGAATCAAAGAGGTGTGTTTCACACACAGAACATAGCAGGTAAGATATCCAGTGGCCCATTTTGGGGGCCCCAGAACTCCTCCTGACAGTGTGCTGACAAAGCCACTTTCTTTAAACCTACAGTACATGAATAGAAATTCTTCCATATTGCCGAAATGCATAATTTAAAGCATTTGTTTTTAATGATATATTTATCAATATTCAAGGATACAGAGCCTCCCACTTGTAGCCAGAGGGGGCCCCAAAGTGTCTGGGGCCCCAAGCAATCATGTGGTTTGCATGACGCAAAGTCTGCCTGTTAAGATATTTACAAAACCACAACTTTAAAATACATGATTTTTTTCAACATTCCAGCAGTGATCAAAGAAGGGATCAACAGTGGTCAATGAAGTACGATGACATCAGATTAGGGTGAAGTTTCCTTCCCAAGAGTTTCTTCTTTCTAGCACTGAGAGCTGTTCAAATCTGCGTCCGCCTGATCAGGGGCGAAGCCGGCGTTGGCAAAGCCGTCGTTGCCGAGGGCGAAGCCGTCGTTGCCGTGGGCGAAGTCGGCGTTGGCAAAGACGTCGTTGCCGCGGGCGAAGCCGTCGTTGCCGCGGGCGAAGCCGTCGTTGCCGCGGGCGAAGCCGTCGTTGCCGCGGGCGAAGCCGTCGTTGCCGTAGGCGTCCTCCTCGCTGTCGGCCGTGCCCGGGGTCGCGTCGAGGGCGTAGAGGCTCGCGGCGTCCAGCTTGCGGAGCGTCGCCGCCCCCCCCAGCTCCCGCTCCGACAGCTTCTGGACGATTCCGGCCACGAAGGCGTCGCCCAGAACGTTGACCGCCGTGCGGAAGCGGTCCCTGACCGGGGGGGGGCGGGACACGGGGGGAGGGTTAACTCTGAGTCTGCAGTCTCAGATCAGGCACTGAACACCGCGTGCGATCCATCTCCCGCTCACACACTTCAGCAGTCCGCGGTGTTCCAGAGTAAAGCCCGGATACTAAGCAAGGCTTTCAGCGTCTGAAGTGGTGCGTTCAGCACGCTTGTAAAGTGGACTTGCTCACGTTTTTATATCATATGTGTCGTCTCAAACCCGCCTCCCATACTCAATACTCGCTGATTCTCAAAACCTTTTAATACTGGGACCCAAATTATACATTTAATAACGTACAGGGACCCATCAATTACACATAGTGGCATAGCCTAGTGGCTCTACCTCATACAATCCCATGACCCATTTTGGGTCCCGACCCACATGTTAACATGAGAAGGGTACAGGGTGTTATGGCTGTTGGTTTCAGCCCTGTGTTAACACAGCACCTGTGTCTTTTTTTTTGACACAGTCTGTGCATTGTGTAAAACCGTGTAAAACAAAGAGGAACTCACAGCAGCCAATCGACGGCGATTAAGAGTGTGACATCATCCAGGGGTAAGCTCAGCGCCGACAGCACCATGATCGTAGTAACTGCCCCCGCAGAGGGGATTCCAGCTGCCCCAATACTGGCCAGCGTTGCTGTGATACTGCAGACAGGACACATCAGAACACGGTCCACTCAGAGTGGTTCTGCTAAGCCTCACATTAAAAGAGAAGATATTTCAGTGCTTCTGCTTAACGCCATTGGTAATGAATAGGGGAGATGCATGCCAAATTAAATTATGTTTACATTACATTTAGTACATGTTTTATACAAGTATACAGTCCATTTATACAGCCGGATATTTGATAGAAGTAATCCAGGGTGAGTTCTTCTGGTGAAGTCTACAATTGCAGTGGCATTTTTGTACCCCCCCCCCCCTCCCCCCCATGGGGGTATGGGGTAGTGTGGACAGGCGGGTGGGGGGGTATGGGTGCTGAGACGGTAGGCCTGGGAATGGGAGACCGTGGACAGGTGAGTGGGGGGGGTATGGGGTAGTGTGGACAGGGGGGTGGGGGGGGTATGGGGTAGTGTGGACAGGTGAGTGGGGGGGTGGGGGGGGGGAAGTGTGGACGGTATGGGGGGGGGGGGGGGGGGGGGCGGGATGGGGTAGTGTGGACAGGGGGGTGGGGGGGGGGGGGGGGGGGGGGGGGGGGGGGGGGGGAGTGTGGACGGCGGGGGGGGGCCAGGGGGGAGTGTGGACAGGTGAGTGGGGGGGGGGTATGGAGGAGTGTGGACGGTGGGGGGGGGGGGGGGGGGGGGGGGGGGGGGGGGGAGTGTGGATGGCAGGGGGGGGGCCAGGGGGAGTGGGGGGGGGGCACCTGAGCGTGAGGAGCTGCCCCGCCCCCAGGGCGTAGCCGCTGAGCTGGGCGATGAAGATGGCGGCGACGGCCTCGTACAGCGCGGTCCCGTCCATGTTGACGGTGGTGCCCAGCGGCAGGACGAAGCGCGTGACCCGCCGGTCCAGCCCGTTCCTCTCCTCCGCACAGCGCAGCGTCACGGGCAGCGTGGCCGTGCTGGGGGGGGGGGACGCACAGGTGTACATCAGTCCCTGTCTATAGGGGAAGAAAACCAGCAGCACTACAGGCCTCCAGGGACAGACTGGAGTATCCCTCTACTACAGTATGAACTGGTATAAATGTATTAGCGATATGTTTCTCTGTATGTCTGTCTGCCTGTCTGCCTGCCTGCCTGCCTGTCTGTCTGTCTGCCTGTCTGCCTGCCTGCCCATTTATCTCCATCAGAGGAATGTAGTGTCAAACTTTAAGCGGAATCCCATAGGCTAAGGTCAGAAAACTCATATCAGGCCTGTTAACTTTGTTATTGGTTGTGTTCACGGTCAATCATCATCATCATCATCCAATGAGGCTCTGCCATGTACCTGGACGAGGTCATGAGGGCGGTCACCAGAGCTTCGGCCATCCCCCAGGCGAACCTGAAGGGGTTCCTCCTCACAAAGGCCAGGTAGAGGAGCGGGAGGACGAGGCAGGCGTGGATGGCCAGCCTGGAGAGAGGAGGAGAAACAGCGGTTACTGACCTGCAATTAACCCCCCCCCCCCCCCCCCCCCACGTTTATTATGTTTCTGTCATTGACTATTCTGTCGTTTTTTTTTTTACCTGTAATGATGTAAAGCACTGACCCTCAGTCCTGGTCCTGCAGAGCCAGAAGAGTCTGCTGACTTATGTTTTCGTCTTAAGATCAGCAACCGATTGAGACATTTAACCAGGTGACCCGAGTTAGCTGTGCAAGTAACCGCTTTAACTGACCAATCATTGGGCTAACTCAAGTGCCAAGCGACAGGAAACACCAGCAGACCCTGTGGCTCTCCAGGACCAGGACTGAGGACCACGGATGCAAATCGTCTTCGGCTCCTTGAAAAAGAGCGATGCAAACTGACTCCGCTGTTGCTATTGTCATTATTTTTAACGTATTTTTAGCGAAACTAGTAGCCTGTGGGCACTGGCCCAGCGCAGTGCCCCCCTTTCCAATGGGGGGGTTCAAATGCCCCTAAATTAGAACGGCAAACAAAATCATGCGTTATGGAAACAGTTGCCGTTTTTTCTTGGAAGGATTTTCTTTCCCCTCTGAGGCATTTTCGGGGGGGTTGTCGGACAAACATGCCGTGGCCGTACGTGGAAGGGGGGTTGGGGGGGTGTGGGTGGGGGGTTATCACGTTTCTCATCTCTCGACACGAGCCATCGTCGCAGACCGTAGCAGCTGACAATTAAATTTAGGGGAGCTGTAGGCCAGCGATGCCGAGCTTCTGTTACGGACTGCGCTGGCTGCAGCTGCTTTAGGCCACAGCTGTTTCCTCAACCTGGCGCATCGCCAACGCAACGTGCTGGTGACGTTCCAGACAGTTCAGCTGCGCAGTGGGACATGTAGCTGCGCAGAGGGACCTGTAGCTGTGCAGTGGGACCTGTAGCTGCGCAGAGGGACATGTAGCTGTGCAGTGGGACATGTAGCTGCACAAGGGGATATGTAGCTGTGCAGTGGGTCATGTAGCTGCGCAAGGGGATATGTAGCTGTGCAGTGGGTCATGTAGCAGCGCAGTGGGACCTGTAGCTGCGCAGTGGGACATGTAGCTGCGCAAGGGGATATGTAGCTGTGCAGTGGGTCATGTAGCTGCGCAAGGGGATATGTAGCTGTGCAGTGGGTCATGTAGCAGCGCAGTGGGACCTGTAGCTGTGCAGTGGGACATGTAGCTGCGCAGAGGGACCTGTAGCTGCGCAGTGGGACATGTAGCTGCGCAGTGGGACATGTAGCTGCGCAAGGGGATATGTAGCTGCGCAGTGGGTCATGTAGCTGCGCAAGGGGATATGTAGCTGTGCAGTGGGTCATGTAGCAGCGCAGTGGGATATGTAGCTGCGCAGTGGGACATGTAGCTGCGCAGTGGGTCATGTAGCTGCGCAGTGGGTCATGTAGCTGTGCAGTGCGTCATGTAGCAGCGCAGTGGGACATGTAGCTGTGCAGTGCGTCATGTAGCAGTGCAGTGGGACATGTAGCTGTGTAGAGGGACATGTAGCTGTGCAGTGGGTCATGTAGCAGCGCAGTGGGACATGTAGCTGCGCAGTGGGACATGTAGCTGTGCAGAGGGACATGTAGCTGTGCAGTGGGTCATGTAGCAGCGCAGTGGGACATGTAGCTGTGCAGTGGGACATGTAGCTGCGCAGTGGGCTGCACAGGCGATGCTGATGTCACACAGTCCCGTGTGCTGATGTTAAGCATGCAGTCCCTCAGTTCACCTGCAGGGGCAGCGTACCCGCTCACCACGGTCACCATGAAGAGCCCCAGTTTCTGGACCATGTCCCAGTTTTCAACCTCCACGATCCTTACAGCAATTAAGAAGACTATCCCAACGGGCATGTAGCTGTGAGATAATTAAAAAAATACCATTAGCTGTGATAAATAAAAAAACAGTCATAAACCATTCATGATGCATTCTAAATAATCCCTGAAAAAAAAAAAAACCCAGGAAATTTCCCAGAGTTGTTTACAACTGACAGACGCTGCTCATGACGAGCGGGTGGCGACAGACGTGACCTGCGGCGGCTCACAGCCGTGAGCAGCCAGGAATGCGTATAAATGCTTCTGTCACACGTTGGCGCTTGTAGCTAGGTTACGCACCGCGGCCTCATTGTGGAAGCATGATGTCAGCGCTGTGTGGAAATAGCACTGATGCAGCCACACAGAGCCAATCACTACTGAGAGACAGACTCAATGGGAAATCAAATAAAGGTGTCGGGTTCCCCTAATGGGCAATGTGTGGGGAAAATAAATATAAGTAATAACGATGTTCTTATGCTGGATAAAATAAAAAATAAAACAATGTACCAGATAGCAAGTGACTCCGGACTGGATCTCTGCCGGCTATGATGTCTTCGGGCCAGAATCAGCCCAGATCCGGGCTGGAGTCGCTTGCTATCTGGCACGTCATTCCTGACTGACATGTGTTTTGGTTTTAGCAGGTTAAAGGTAAGGGGAAACTGCCCGTCAGACGCACGCAGGGGTTCGTACGGTACCACATAATGATCTGGACGATTCTCATGGTGGCCTCGTTCAGCGCGTCGAAGAACTCCACCAGGACCCGCCCCCGCTCCCCCATCCTGCCCACGGTGAGCCCAAACAGCAGGCTGAACGCGATCAGGCCCAGGATGTTGATCCCCTCGTAGTACCGCCCCTCTATCGAGTACCGCCGCCCCTCTGTGGGGTGGTTCTGCCCCTCTGTCGAGTTCTGGCTGATGTTCTAAAGCGGACAGGAAGCCAGGGAACACAACATCAGAATGTCACCTGCTTGGAATGACAGGGCTTCACCTGTGGACAGGGTCAGGTCACATTAGGCTATGAAGCTGTTACATCGTATCTGGGCATTGATTTATGCTGAACATGGGTTCCTTTATACATTACAAAAAAGCAATTTTAAAAAGTGACACAAGATGTTCAATCTGTTGTGTGGGCTTTCCTGTGTTAATTAGCCGGTTTTCTTTCTGTTAATGAAGCTGCACACAAAAAGCCAGATAGAACCCTGTAACCCTGGGCCAGGCCCCTGAATGACATCCCCCGCAAGGGTGTGGGTTTGAGGCCCGCTGTGGTGCTGTCACCGTTGGGGTCTCATCCCCATCTGTAACCCTCCCTGCTTCCTACCTGTCTATCAGGGGAAAAAATCCAGAAGGTGTCTACTCACAAGAATTAATAAAATAATTCCTAAATTCCAAAACTCTATCAGGTCCACTGGCCATGTATCAGGGCGCTCAGTCACCAGTAATAATCATCAAAATGTTGCATAACCGAAAAACACAGGATTGTGGGTAATTTCATGTTTAAAATGCCCTGGTTTTCAGTGACTATTTGCGAAGGCTGAGTTTGGGAAGGGCTGAGTTTTGCTCCGCCATGACTCAACATCCTCAGGGCTCCCTCTCCAAAACCTCCAGAGCCTCATAGCCGAGGAGACCGTTTTACCTGCCAGGAGAGGGTCGCCATGGAGACGGGCACAGGTGCAGGTGCGCCCGGCAGGTCCGCCTCTTTCCTGCGCGTTTTGTACTGGGATGAAAAAAAAACCGAGACCAATTTTTTATTTATTTTGTCTAAAGTACAACGCTTCAGAAGGAACGGCTGAAACGGCGATGTTCCCCCCCCCTCCCTCCCCCTGCGTCACACTCCGTAAGGGCCTCATACCTGCTGAAAGCAGGCTCCCACCAGGTTCTCAGGGACCATGTTCCTACAGGAGAAACGCAAGAAAGGAAAAAAGAGAAACCGTTTCACTGGGCGGGCGCCATTTTAGCTGTGTACACTATCTGATGCGTGTATAATAAACCCGCTGTTTCTACCCCAGCCCTCTGGAGAGGATGCAACAGAAATAACCCAACAAACAGGGGCAACAAAAATAACCCAGCAAACAGGAGCCACCGAAATATCCCAGCAAACAGGGCGGTGACAGTCAGGCTCCAAAACACTCAGCCCGTTTATCTCATCTGGAGAAGCCGAGTGCTTTTCAAAGCGCAGAGATCTGTGTGTGATTGTCATGTGCTGACATACCGGGAGGAATTTGGAAGCCGAGACCCCCCCCCCCCCCCCCCCCCCCCCCCCCCCCGATTAAAACCGTCACCTGAGCAGATCCAACATAGCGTCCGTCGCCGCGGCGACCTCTGGCCTGGGTCCGATCCCACTGCGACTGTCAGAGTCTCGGGGAAAGCCGGGTCTGATGGCTGTCACCATGGTGATACCTGAGCAGGAGTAGCCCAGTCGCACTGTCACACATTTCACCGGCTACGTCCAAGTTTCATTTATTTTTACAAATTTTTGCCACCCAACCTGGGGCTGCATATATCTAATTCCCATCGAAATTTGGAATGTCCAATCATCTGAAACCACAGCCGAGTATATGTGTGAACACCTCAGGAGAGTAGAGGTCTGCAGTTCCCTTCCGAAACACATGGGGGCACTACAACTTTTTTGTCCCACCCAAGCTCGCACAGAGTGGCGTCAGAGGAAGACCTGTCATGTGCAGCCATGACATGCAGTCTGCAAGAGCTTGATTGGCCAGCAGGGGTCACTAGAGAGCGATGAAACGTGGACCCTAAATCAACTGACCGGGTCACTTGTCTCGAAGCACATTGCAAGCTAACTGGCGCTAGCAGGCAACTTGGTTGCAGATTAGCTAAAATAAAACCCTTTGCGTGTGATGTGGACCCAGGGGGAACCCCCCCATACAGGAGTGGTGAAGGGTTGGGTGCCGGTGGGGGCCTGTATGGGAGTGGTGAAGGGTTGGGTGCTGGTGGGGGCCCTGTATGGGAGTGGTGAAGGGTTGGGTGCTGGTGGGGGCCCCCCTGTATGGAAGTGGTGAAGGGTTGGGTGCCGGTGGGACCCTGTACAGGAGTGGTGAAGGGTTGGGTGCCAGTGGGGGGCCCGTATAGGAGTGGTGATGGGTTGGGTGCCAGTGGGGGCTCGTATGGAAGTGGTGATGGGTTGGGTGCCAGTGGGGGCTCGTATGGAAGTGGTGATGGGTTGGGTGCCGGTGGGACCCTGTATGGGAGGGGTGAAGGGTTGGGTGCCGGTGGGACCCTGTATGGGAGTGGTGAAGGGTTGGGCAGCGGTGGGGGCCCGTATAGGAGTGGTGAAGGGTTGGGTGCCGGTGGGGGTCTGTATAGGAGTGGTGATGGGTTGGGTGCCGGTGGGGGCCCGTATGGGAGTGCTGAGGGGTTGGGTGCCGGTGGGGGCCCGTATGGGAGTGGTGAAGGGTTGGGTGCCGGTGGGGGCCCCTGTATGGGAGTGGTGAGGGGTTGGGTGCCGGTGGGGGCCCGTATGGGAGTGGTGAGGTGTTGGGTGCCGGTGGGGGTTCGTATAGGAGTGGTGAAGGGTTGGGTGCCGGTGGGACCCTGTACGGGAGTGGTGAAGGGTTGGGTGCCGGTGGGGGCCCGTATAGGAGTGGTGATGGGTTGGGTGCCGGTGGGGGCCCCTGTATGGGAGTGGTGAGGGGTTGGGCAGCGGTGGGGGCCCCTGTATGGGAGTGGTGAAGGGTTGGGCAGCGGTGGGGGCCCCTGTATGGGAGTGGTGAGGGGTTGGGCAGCGGTGGGGGCCCCTGTATGGGAGTGGTGAGGGGTTGGGCAGCGGTGGGGGCCCCTGTATGGGAGTGGTGAAGGGTTGGGTGCCAGTGGGGGCCCGTATGGAAGTGGTGATGGGTTGGGTGCCGGTGGGGGTCCGTATGTGAGTGGTGAGGGGTTGGGTGCCGGTGGGGGCCCCTCTGTATGGGAGTGGTGAAGGGTTGGGTGCCGGTGGGGGCCCGTATAGGAGTGGTGATGGGTTGGGTGCCGGTGGGGGCCTGTATGGGAGTGGTGATGGGTTGGGTGCCGGTGGGGGCCTGTATGAGAGTGGTGATGGGTTGGGTGCCGGTGGGGGCCCGTATGGGAGGGGTGATGGGTTGGGTGCCGGTGGGGGCCCGTATGGGAGGGGTGAAGGGTTGGGTGCCGGTGGGGGCCCCTGTATGGGAGTGGTGAGGGGTTGGGTGCCAGTGGGGGCCCGTATGGGAGTGGTGATGGGTTGGGTGCCGGTGGGGGCCCGTATGGGAGTGGTGATGGGTTGGGTGCCGGTGGGGGCCCGTATGGGAGTGGTGATGGGTTGGGTGCCGGTGGGACCCTGTATGGGAGTGGTGAGGGGTTGGGTGCCGGTGGGGGCCCGTATAGGAGGGGTGATGGGTTGGGCAGCGGTGAGGGCCCCTGTATGGGAGTGGTGATGGGTTGGGCAGCGGTGGGGGCCCCTGTATGGGAGTGGTGATGGGTTGGGCAGCGGTGGGGGCCCCTGTATGGGAGTGGTGATGGGTTGGGTGCCGGTGGGGGCCCCTGTATGGGAGTGGTGATGGGTTGGGTGCCGGTGGGGGCCCCTGTATGTGAGTGGTGATGGGTTGGGCAGCGGTGGGGGCCCCTGTATGGGAGTGGTGATGGGTTGGGTGCCGGTGGGGGCCCCTGTATGGGAGTGGTGATGGGTTTGGTGCTGGTGGGGGCCTGTATGGGAGTGGTGATGGGTTGGGTGCCGGTGGGGGCCCCTGTATGGAAGTGGTGATGGGTTGGGTGCCGGTGGGGGCCCCTGTAGGGGAGTGGTGATGGGTTGGGCAGCGGTGGGGGCCCGTATAGGAGTGGTGAGGGGTTGGGTGCCGGTGGGGGCCCGTATGGGAGTGGTGAGGGGTTTGGTGCCGGTGGGGGCCCGTATAGGAGTGGTGAAGGGCTGGGTGCCGGTGGGGGCCCGTATGGGAGTGGTGATGGGTTGGGTGCCGGTGGGGGCCCGTATGGGAGTGGTGATGGGTTGGGTGCCGGTGGGGGCCCGTATAGGAGTGGTGACGGGTTTGGCAGCGGTGGGGGCCCCTGTAGGGGAGTGGTGATGGGTTGGGCAGCGGTGGGGGCCTGTATGGGAGTGGTGAGGGGTTGGGCAGCGGTGGGGGCCCCTGTATGGGAGTGGTGATGGGTTGGGTGCCGGTGGGGGCCCCTGTATGGGAGGGGTGAGGGGTTGGGCGCTCGGGCGGAGGTGGCCTCTCTTACCCAGGCAGACGGCGATGGCGGTTGTTGACAGGTAGCATATCACCACACGCAAGCCGATGCCGCCCAACGCCTCCGGGTTCAGGGCCGCCGCCCCTGGGGAAACGGTCCCAGCACACGATTACCCAATCAGAGCGTTCACGGCGCAGGATTGGCTGGAGCAACTCGTCAGTCAGCCACAAAGGGGGCGGGACCTTACGTTTGATTGGCTAATGGTTTCATGGTCATTAATAAAAGCTTTCATGGTTGCTAACATTACTGGGAAAAGGTAGAGAAATGTTAACTCAAATATACCATGAAATTGGAGGGTATTTTTGGACTGATGTGACCTAATATATCTGAAACAGGCCGAAAAATTAATGTGCAAAAAACACAATGATTTTCTTTTAACCACAACTGACTGCCCTTTAAGTGGCAATTATTACAATACTTTTGTATGCAGCACAAAAAGGATTCTTGAAACGCAATTATCAATTTTTATAGCATTGGTTTTATTTATTGAATGCTATTTGTGGCTAAACAAAATCACCCTAGGAAACATTACATCAGTCATGTGACATATTGTATAATAATAGCTAAAAGACTGGCCTAATGATGTGCATTTGTCGTTTTAAAAATTAGCAGGCACTGTACAGTAGGTGTCATGTGACTTACAAATTATGAATGTAGAACTCATGTAATTTGGCCATTGTGATGTAAGCAGACACATGACCTTCCTTTTGTGATGCAAAGAGTCACAGCACCAGGCCATTGTGATGCCAGCAGTCACATGACTTGCCTGTTATGATGCTGGAAATGATTAGTGGGAGGACTACCATGTTGAGCATCCTCATCAGGATTTCCCCAGGGAAGCCAAAATAGTGCTTATGGAGCTCGGAGAGGGAGGCATACTCTCGAACCAGCAACCCCAGCACAATTCCTGCAAGAGACAAAGCACCAACAGTGGAGTCACTTTGAGTGTGACAAAGATAACAGAAACATGTTATTATTGTTCTCATTGACTAATAATAATAATGATGATTTGGCACCATTCATTACAATTCATTACAGCCCAAAGGGCTTTATAAATGAATACAAATGAACACACATTGGGATAAGACAATCAGACCACAGTGTTAAAACACTGAGACATGATGAAGCAACGTGACACATTAAAAACACGGCCACAGGTGTGTCCCCAGGTGCAGTGATGCTGTCGTAGCTTTGAGCTCACGACAGACACACACATCCCTGAGCTGTGAGGGGAATGTTTCCGTACGTCAACAACAGAGAACCATTATCCAAATGAATCACTGAAATCATTTCAGCATGGTTTTAAATCCCCCAAAGGTAATCAATTTAGTCCTATCAAATGTGCTCTGTGATTATTCTTTATTATTATTATTATTATTATTATTGTTATTATTATTATTATTAAGTAATTAAATGTGAGAGATTAAGTTCTCCTCTGTCCTATCACACTCACATATGAACAGCAATACAAATGAGGTTAAGAACAAGAGACTCATTTGCAGCATTTTTGAAAATATACAGTGTGAAAATATTGTGAGATCAAAAATAGATTTTTACATGTAGTGGCTCACCACATTTGTTGAATTTCCAACTGTTCTTATTTTACAGGCTATTAAAACTGTCCTTACCCAAGACTAGCACCTTCAGAACGTCACATAACCAGTGCTGAAGACACAATGTGTGGGGTGGGTGACTTACCCAAAATTACTGCTCCAATGGTAGCAATCAGGCACAGATTCCTTTTCACGGAGCTCCAGCAACGGCGGCATCCTCTGTCCCTGTTCTCCATCTTATCCCGCAATCTCCTGGGCTTGGAGTGACTTCTCCATGGCACGGGCCAGGTGTGCCGGAATCCGATTGGATGGGAAAAGGAAGACTGTGATTGGCCGGAAGAGGGAGATTCCGACTGATGACAGGAGGAGGGTTGCGAGTGAGCAGGTGGTAGGCTACCTGTGTTCTTATGGGATGTAGGTGTCCCATGACAACAATGGAATCCGCGGCAGTATATTGTAAAACGCACGGTCTTCGGTCGATCGGTCGCCGGCGAGTGCGCCCGTCGAGCTGCACCAGCTCAGGTCTGCACGTGCCCGACTTCTGAATAAGAAGCGACGGCGCGGACCTCAGGTGTTTCCGAGCACAGTACAGGCTGTCTGCAATTCTACCGAACTGATAATGGAGGGCGCAAAAATGAGCGCCGATATGTATACCACTGGGTATTCCAAATTGGGGAAGAAAAAATAAAACGCACTAATAAAATTAATTTAAAAACAAATGCAGAGCTACGCATTTAAATTATTAAAACACGTTACTTTTCTTCAGCCAGATCGCGAGTTTGGTGGCAGCATTTTTACAAAACGCTGGAAAACAGAAATGCTTGCTTACGTCTTCAAAATTTAGGACAACGCGCTTTGTAGTTATAGCCTCTTGTATTGAGGCCATTCCAGGTCTTCTGACGCTTCCTCTGTTTGTCCACCAGGTGGCGCATTGCGGCTTCCTCACTGAAGGCCTTGTTGAATTGTGTCTGCAAACTCTACTGTACTCTTCCACCGTCATAATCTTTTATCACCTCAGTGAATCGGGACCTCGGTTTATCGTCTCTTCCGAAGGACGGTATTTTTTACAACACACCCCCATGTACTGGGGGGCGTTAGATACATATATTTTGGCTCAAGAGAATTCATAGAAGCTGCCCTGGAATGAATATGACAGAAAAATGCTGTGAAGGGTGAGGCATTCTGTGACGCTCCCAGAGCAGAGACAGAAGGTCGAATAAAATGCTACGAGCCTTCTGACAATGATCCACAGGGAGGAGATTCTAGATTTGGGACGACTTGTTCTCACCCATCGAGCGCTGGAGAGAATGTCAACCTGCGGCCTTCTGTTCCGGTCAGCATGTCTTGCCTCAGAAAGAAAAAAAAAAAAAAAAAAAAACATTTTGTTCGGGACAGTCCACAAAATTCTGCAACAATGTTCAGGGCATGATAATGTCCTGATAAGCGCACAATGCAGTTTGTTAGGAGATAGGCGTCATTGTGGTGGAGATGATCTCAGGAGCATAATCCACACAAACCAGACCCCTTTGTTCAGTGGATGAACACGCATTACACATTAGACTGTGGTGATACCTGGGACATGCTGGTACTATGGTTTATGAACAGACCTGCATTGCATTACAATCATTTAGCAGACAGTCTTATCCAGAGCGACTTACACAACTTTTTACACTGTATTCATGCATACAGCTGGATATATACTGAAGAAATGGAGGTTAAGCAGCACCTTGCTCAAGGATACAACAGCAGCCTTCTACCCAGGAATCAAACCTGCAACCTTCAGGGTACAAGACCAGTTACCCATTATACAAGACTGTCACCCTCAAAAACTACTCCTTCGAGCCGGATTCGAACCAGCGACCTAAGGATTTCAACAACACCCAACTACAGTCCTCCGCTCTACCAACTGAGCTATCGAAGGGCATACCATCGACTCCATCTTATGAATATCGGGTAGAAAAAGGATAAACCTTTATTTTCAATTATTTTTCAACACTGATTAGACATTTGCTTGGCTATATAAATTCCAGTAAAGCAAAGTAAGATATTTGAAGGCACTGGGTAGAACACCCCTAAAAACAGATAAGAAGAGGCACAGAACTTAAGTTTTTTTTTTTTTTTTTAAACAGAATTGCTTCCAGCAGTTTGCATGCATTAATACTTCCCGTATAGTGAAGGTAGCCATGTCCAGTGACTGCAGTCACTACTCACCTCCTGTCAAAACAGAAGACCATTGTCTCTGGGGGTTTTTCATGATGTAAGGTTATAATCCACCAGGCACCATCATTTATTGTAAAGCACATAAGTGAGTCATTGTAGGATTGTGCAAAATCACGGATCAACAGGTGACCTGTAATTTAGACTGGTTTGCTTTTGCAAGGGAACAGTGAATGATCAGGGAGCAGACTTCTGGAGGAATTGTGGGTAGTGCTACTTTTGTGAGGGATAAAAAAAAAACCAGCACATTTATCCCAGCGAACACTAAACGTTTTCACAATGTTGCTGCCATGCAGTGGCGATGTTACAACATTGACAAAACATTCCAGCAACAGTGTTAGCTGGGATGAGACCATCATCGGCCTTGACCACGCTCACGAGTTATGGCATACATGTACACATGCAGCACTTTATATTCTGTTAAGAATCTGTTGTTTGTTGCTGCTGCTGCTGCTGCGCTTGTGACGCGATGCTGAAACCAGTACTCCCAACACACTGCCTTGCGCGATCGGTTACATTATCCGTCTAATGAGCTTCCATTTGGTCACGTTCTAGAACTTGCGTGGGTCCCAAACTGCCGCTGTATCGTTATTAATTTTTAGTGGCACATTCAGTATGTTCACTTATGTGGAGTGCCACAAACGAGCCCCTTATTTTCTTAAGATGTTTTGTTTAAAAATAAATATATTTTTTAAAAGCTGGTAGGCTGCGCTTATTTGTTTTTACTGGTGTAGTTTTTGACATGACTAACTGACCGATCTCTGCAGTATGGTCTCGTGGGAGCCATCCGCCAGACTCAAATACTCGGAGCGCACATTACCTCCAGGCGGCGGGCCAGCGCGGGGCGCAGACGGACCCCGCGACTCTTAAAGCGTCTACCAACCAGAAGCAGCCCGAGAATGTGTGTGGACTCAACTCGCCAATCCAGTGAAAGGGAGAGGTGGGCTTTCAACGTCGCCCACAGACGGAACCGTAAGCCTGTAACCTGCCCGGAGTTGACTTGTGGGGAGCAGACTCGCTTCGCAGGAGTGAGCTAAACTAGCTGGGTAGGAGCATTTGGGAGATTTCACAGTGCGTGCGGCTAGTTTGCTAGGGTACCCATCACCAGTGAGTAACCGCCCCTATTAGTAGATCGGGGTACCTTTGCCGCTTGGTGAGTGTGTCAGTGAAAAAAATAAATAAAAGTGGTGCCATCGCCGGGGACTGATTGCGCGAATGCAGAAGACGGTGGGCCTGGGACGAATGACTGTGTGACCAGCTCGCAGCATCCAAGTGCCGTGCCGCGGTTTCCTGTAGGAAACGAGAGTAAAACGGGCCGTTTTCCCGGTGCATTTTCAGTGCAAAAGCATCTCGGCTCAGGACCGTTACGACTGTCGCGCATCTCCCGAGCGTGATGGGTGAGTGCGCGCTTACTCCAAAACGCGTCGTTCGCGGTTCAGCTGACGGGATAAATGTTCTGCTCGTTAATTAGCTGGCTAATAGCAATAGATCAACCGTGACAAGTTTGGTCTCGCCGCCTCTCTACCCCTGGCACGGTTAACTAGTTTGCTAGCTGTCCATGCTACACAGAAATATCCTGTGGCTTACGCCTGGTTAAATGCTGATGACTGAAAAGCTCGTTAACGTTAGCTAGCTAGCTGCGAGAAGGTGTGGTGTGACCGCTCTTACGGAGCATCATTTACTGTGCAGTGTTTAGTCGAGATATATTTTCGTATATGTCCACGATCCTAGTTAGATTTGGCAACGGTAGTCTTTATGTGTCATTTTTACCCTTATTAGTCAATATTATAGTTATTTGTTTCTGCTGATGTAACGTTAACCTAACGATAAGCATTTGGTCCCTAGACTAGAGAATGTCATCTTTCCTACTCGATAGCTCGCTGGTTCCAAACTGTGTGTAAATGCGTTTCAGTTGGGGAACTTGACAGTAAAACTGAAATAACTGCAAATAATTGCTACCTGAGAGCTATTAACAACATACATAACCTTATGCATAGCCTCGAACTACATGTCAGTAAGCCGGTCAGCTAGCGCTATAGTGCTAGCTGCGTAGTAGGTGACTTGAGCTCGCTGTACAGTAGTTGCTAACAAGTTTAGTGAAATAACTCATGTGCCCGAAAATTATCACTACATTACAAGTTGCTCACACGTGATAATGTAGGCTATTATTTTAAACGATATATGACAGGTTAGTTATTCGTAATGCATGAACAAGGGTCGCTGATTATGTTCAGAAATATTGCTTGCTCCCCATTCATTTTCCTACAAATTGTATAACGTTAGCTCTGTAGATCTGCCAAGTTTTTCTGATAGATGCGTTGCACGGTGAATATCAACAGCCGGTCGTCAAATATTGATAGTGTTCCAGTCTTAAGCTGTCGCTACACTGAAGTCACCATCACGCGTTTAGTGAATGAATGCGCGGCATGCATATGATTTTTGTGTTTCTGAAAACCGTGATGCACTTCCTCCACTTGAACCCTGTCCCTTTGACTGGCGCTAACGGATACAAAGCACATGACTGGGGAATAGGTCATATGGAGACATGTCCAAGAGACAACGACCAGACAACCTACCCTGTTTCATTGAACAGCCCTGACTCAATGAAATGTTAATTAATAGCCTACTGTGGCCCTTTGAAGAGTAGGTATTTTTTGGAATGTTTGTTTCAAAAGTCAAAGTCAGTGTTCTAGAAGCTCCATTGCTTTCCATTACCATCAGCATTAGAATGTTACATCAGCATTAGAATGTTCAGCTGAGAACATTCTAATTACATATTTGTGTTCTTTTACACATTGAAGGGTTAACTATGTGTGACCCAGGGACAAGAGTGTTCTTCGTCCATTAAACGGACACAAATTAAGGGACAGAAAGCTGTTTTAGAAGACCAGTAGGTGCACAGTGCATGAACAACGTGTAACGGGCAACCTTGACCTGTCTGAGGAAACTCACCACAGTGCATCGTGGGAAGTGTAGTCAGAAGACATGCCCTGACGCCCTTCTGAGCCCGAACATCCTGCAGGTCACCGAATGCACCTCGGAGTTTCCTGAAGGGCAGGGAAAGAGGAAAGAGGTCCCTGCTGCAGAGGAAATGGGGGGGGGGGGGGGGGGGGGGGGGGGTAAGGGGAGGAAAACACTAAATCTTGTTATTGGACTCAGTGCCATTTGGTGCCTCACTGTCCTGTGTTATCACAGTATTGCAGCACTAAATACAGTGTGATGAAAAGTATACATCATTGCTGCTTTTATATATTACAGTCCACTTATATATATGCACTGTATAGCTACAGTATGTGATGCTTTCACATCTGTTCTCATCACTGGGTTTGGGTTTGTAAAGTACAGGGTGCTGAAAAGCGGTTTGTGCTCAGCTGTTTTGGGTTCGGATCCAAGCGGTTGGGTCCAAGCGGTTAGGCGGTTAGGCACGAGGAGGGGTTTCTCGCCTCGGGTTCCGCTAATGAGGTTTGGCTCATGCGGAACGAGGAGGTCATGTGACTCGAGACTCTCGCCCGTCACGGGCCTGTTAGCTGCCTTTGCTGCAGAGGCGTGGAGCCGCAGGACCCACAATCCTCTGCTTCTGCGTGCTGTTTCTCAGTTAATGTCTCTGTGGGGGAGTGTGTGTGTGTGAGAGAGAGAGAGAGCATGTGCTCGTGTGTGTGTGTGTGCGCGAGAGAGAGAGAGCATGTGCTCGTGTGTGTGTGTGCGTGAGAGAGAGAGAGCATGTGCTCTTGTGTGTCTGTGTGTGAGTGTGCGTGTCTGTGTGTGTGTTCCCATTCTAGAGGTCAGCTCAGGGAAGGACGTCCCCCCCCCCACCCTGCCCTGGGGTCAGGATCCCGGGTGGGTGGGGAGGAAGAGGAGTGGGGAAACGCCGGGGGGGGGGGGTTTTCCTCACAGCACCATTATGCAGCTTTCAGCTCTGAGAGTAGAGGTGGAAGACTCACTAAAGAGCAGTATATAAGCACAGCCTACTGTTGGACACTGTGTTTCTGTGAACCTATAGGGATGTCTTGCTGGGCAGGGCGTAGTTGCCATAGAGATCTATGTGTCACTGTAGGGTTGTGTAACAGCGTGGTGTATAGTTGCCATAGAGATGTATTACTGTAGGGATGTGTTGCTGGGTGGTGTGTAGTTGCCATAGAGATGTGTTACCGTAGGGATGTGTGCCGGGCGATACACGATTGCTTATGTGTCTGTGTGTGTGTGTGTGTGTGTGTGTCTGTGTGTGTGTGTGTGTGTGTGTGTGTGTGTCTGTGTCTGTCTGTGTCTGTCTGTGTGTGTGTGTGTGTGTGTGTGTGTGTCTGTCTGTCTGTCTGTGTGTGTGTGTGTGTGTGTGTGTGTGTGTGTGTGTGTGTGTGTGTGTGTGTGTGTGTGTGTGTGTCTGTGTCTGTGTGTGTGTGTGTGTGTGTGTGTGTGTGTGTGTGTCTGTGTGTGTGTGTGTGTGTGTGTGTCTGTGTGTGTGTGTGTGTGTCTCTGTGTGTATGTATGTGTGTGTGTGTGTGTGTGTGTCTGTCTGTCTGTCTGTGTCTGTCTGTGTCTGTCTGTGTGTGTGTGTGTGTGTGTCTGTGTGTGTGTGTGTGTGTGTGTCTCTGTGTGTGTGTGTGTGTGTGTGTCTGTGTGTCTGTGTGTGTGTGTCTCTGTGTGTATGTGTGTGTGTGTGTGTGTGTGTCTGTCTGTCTGTCTGTGTCTGTGTGTGTGTGTCTGTGTGTGTGTGTGTGTGTGTGTGTCTGTGTGTGTGTCTGTGTCTGTCTGTGTCTGTGTGTGTGTGTGTGTGTCTGTCTGTGTGTCTGTGTGTGTGTCTGTGTGTCTGTGTGTATGTGTGTATGTGTGTGTCTGTGTGTGTGTGTGTCCCAGCTGATGACCTGTGTGCCGCTCTGGAGAAGCTGAAGCTGGCGTCAGTGGAAAGCGCTCTGGACAGCGTGGAGGGCTGCCTGGACTGCCTGCTCAACGCCCTGGCCAACAACAGTGAGTGCCCAGCACCCAGAACCCAGCACCCAGCCTCTCTGGGCCTATCAGAACCACACAAACAACACTGCCCAGCACCCAGCCTCTCTGGGCCTGTCAGAACCACACAGCCACACAGCCATAGAAACAACACTGCCCAGCACCCAGCCTCTATGGGTCAGTCAGAACCACACAGCCACACAAACAACACTGCCCAGCACCCAGCCTCTCTGGGCCTGTCAGAACCACACAACCACACAAACAACACTGCCCAGCACCCAGCCTCTCTTGGCCTGTCAGAACCACTCAGCCACACAAACAACACTGCCCAGCACCCAGCCTCTATGGGTCAGTCAGAACCACACAGCCACACAGCCATAGAAACAACACTGCCCAGCACCCAGCCTCTATGGGCCTGTCAGAACCATACAGCCACACAAACAACACTGCCCAGCACCCAGCCTCTATGGGTCAGTCAGAACCACACAGCCATAGAAACAACACTGCCCAGCACCCAGCCTCTCTGGGCCTATCCAAACCACACAGCCACACAGCCACACAAACAACACTGCCCAGCACCCAGCCTCTCTGGGCCTATCCGAACCACTCAGCCATAGAAACAACACTGCCCAGCACCCAGCCTCTCTGGGTCAGTCAGAACCACACAGCCACACAGCCATAGAAACAACACTGCCCAGCACCCAGCCTCTCTGGGCCTATCCGAACCACACAGCCATAGAAACAACACTGCCCAGCACCCAGCCTCTCTGGGCCTATCCGAACCACACAGCCACACAAACAACACTGCCCAGAACCCAGCCTGTCTGGGCCTGTCAGAACCACACAGCCACACAAACAACACTGCCCAGAACCCAGAGTGACCTGTACAGTCACAGACCCAGCCAGTGTTACTGCAGTCCGCCTTGGAATCAGTCCTGCAGCCTTGGAGGCCTGGCTCTGTAAAAACCCAGCCCAATAGCAGGCCTGGTTCTGTGTAATCCCTGCAGAGGAGCGGGTCTGGTTCATTAAAGACCCCGCCCAGTCAGTTTTTCTTGCGCTGAAAGCATTCATTAACACGTGAAAAATCTGGCGTGCGTTTCTGGGAAATGAGAGATTATCTCTCTTGTAATCTGAAACTCATTTCATTCTGGTTTTTTTTTTTTCTTTTTGCTCGACCCTCCAGCCCTTGTTCAGTTGTTCAGAGACTCGGCCTGTGAGCGCTACCCGCCTTCGAACCCGCGTGTTCTTGGACATTAATCAGAGGAGAAGGACAGACAAACCACCAGAAACGTGCAGAGCCCCAGCCAGGCCCGTGAATAATCAGCGCTCGCTGTGTTTTATGAGCAGCTCTCCCTCGGGACAGTTCCCTGCCCAGGGTTAACCACACAGCTGGCTTAATGTCGAGGAGGGTTTTTTTTTTTTTTTTTTTTAGAATGTTTTACCAAAATTCCATGCCGGTGTTCTTGAACTCCATTGTGTTCAGTTACTGGCAGTGATGGTTACATCAGCATTAGAATGTTCGGTTGAGGACATTCCATTCACAAACTTGCGATCGCACACATAAATGTTAAATGATTTGTACATCAACAAGTTTCTAAAGCTCAGGTTCCACCTAGATTTGAACTCGGATCGCTGGATTCAGAGTCCAGAGTGCTAACCATTACACCATGGAACCCCACACCTGCCTTAGCTGGTGAGGGTGGCAGAGAGAGATAAGTACAGTCCACAAATTCAGCAAGATCAAAATACAAATATCTGTGGAACTGTAGCTAGATAAATTATTTACTTTAACCTGTTCTGTTCAAAAGACACTAAACACGGAAACGGCCATTTTAGAGTAGACATTACATAACCAATTAAACCATTGATGCCAACAAGAAACAATTTGTATACACTTGAGTAGCACAGCAATTGATCAGTTAAAGCACTTGACTACAGAAGTAACTCAGTTCACCTGGTTTCTTGGGTCTGAATTAGTCTCTGGTCTTAAGGAAAAAACAATCCCAACCCCAAAAATCGTTAGCCACTAAGCAGCATTTGAGGCCTGTACAACCAAAGAACCCAGTGTGCTCCAAACTGAGTCTCTGACAGAAACGGGCCAGGGCACTCAACAATGGGCCTTTTTAAAACCACTCCCCAGTCACCTGACCGGTCACAAAATGGCCTCTTCCCATGACTTCAAAATGGCAAGACTGCACCATATCAAGCGCTAACAATCTGAAAGGACAGGATGGAAATGCAGTGCCTAAAGAGCACTTTGTACAGGATTGGACACTAAGGGAGAGTGCTGTGAAACGCGGTGCCTAAACAGCGCTTTGTACCCTTCGATAGCTCAGTTGGTAGAGCGGAGGACTGTAGTTGGGTGTTGTTGAAATCCTTAGGTCGCTGGTTCGAATCCGGCTCGAAGGAGTAGTGTTTTCCAAGAGCAGCATTTGTTTATGATCCGCGTTTCCACGATCGACAATGTCATGTATGGAGGTGGTGATGACCATGCAGAGCACCTGAAACAAACTAAAATGAAAATATCAATTGTTTCATTTTAGTGCAGACTTAACAACCGATTAAAGAAAAAAAAAACCAGGATCCCAAAATGTTTGCCACCAAGCAGCATCTGAGGCCTAAAGCACCCAATGAGCTTCAAACTGAGCCTCTGACAGAAATGGGACAGGGCGCTCAGCAGTGGACCTTCTTAAAACCGATACTTACACATAATCATACCGGAAGATAATGCCTGTATATTAGTACCCTAAAAAGACTTTTTACTGTGTCATACACGCACATTGTTTAGTGACATAGTGACATCACATAACAGCTCATGAAAAGATTTAATTTGCACATCAAGTTCCTAAAAGCCCAGGTTCCACCAAGATTTGAACTCGGATCGCTGGATTCAGAGTCCAGAGTGCTAACCATTACACCATGGAACCCTACAGCTCCCTTATCTGGTGAAAGTGGCAGAGGGAGATTAGTACAGTCTACAAGTTCAGCAAGATCAAAACACAAATATCTGTGGAACTGTAGCTAGATAAATTATTTACTTTATCCCGTTCTGTTCAAAAGACACAAAACACTGAAACAGCAGCCATTTTAGAGTAGACATTACATAACCGATTAAACCATTGATGCCAACAGGAAACAATTTGTATACACTTGAGTAGCACAGCAGTTGATCAGTTAAAGCACTTGACTACAGGGTTAACTCAGTTCACCTGGTTTCTTGGGTCTGAATTAGTCTCTGGTCTTACGGTAAAAACAATCCCAATCCAAAAAATTGTTAGCCACTAAGCAGCATTTGAGGCCTGTACAACCAAAGAACCCAGTGTGCTCCAAACTGAGTCTCTGACAGAAACGGGCCAGGGCACTCAAAATGGGCCTTTTTAAAGCCACTCCCCAGTCACCTGACCAGTCACAAAATGGCCTCTTCCCATGACTTCAAAATGGCAAGACTGCACCATATCAAGAGTTAACAATCTGAAAGGACAGGATTGGACACTAAGGGAGAGTGCTGTGAAAGGCAGTGCCTAAACAGCGCTTTGTACCCTTCGATAGCTCAGTTGGTAGAGCGGAGGACTGTAGTTGGGTGTTGTTGAAATCCTTAGGTCGCTGGTTCGAATCCGGCTCGAAGGAGTAGTGTTTTCCAAGAGCAGCTTTTGTTTATGATCCGCGTTTCCACGATCGACAATGTCACGTTTGGAGGTGGTGATGACCATGCCGAGCACCTGAAACAAACTATAATTGCCTGGATATTTGTACCCAAGAATGACTTTTTACTGTGTCATAAACGCACATTGTTCAGTGAGATCACATAACAACTCATGTATTTCATTTGCGAATCAACAAGTTCCTAAAACCCAGGTTCCACCAAGATTTGAACTGGGATTGCTGGATTCAGAGTCCAGAGTGCTAACCATTACACCATGGAACCCTACAGCTCCCTTATCTGGTGAGGGTGGCAGAGGGAGATTAGTACGGTCTACAAGTTCAGCAAGATCAAAACACAAATATCTGTGGAACTGTAGCTAGATAAATTTACTTTATCCTGTTCTGTTCAAAAGACACTGAACACTGAAACAACAGCCATTTTAGAGTAGACATTACACACCCAATTAAACCATTGATGCCAACAAGAAACAATTTGTATACACTTGAGTAGCACAGCAATTGATCAGTTAAAGCACTTGACTACAGGTTTAACTCAGTTCACCTGGTTTCTTGGGTCTGAATTTGTCTCTGGTCTTAAGGAAAAAACAATCCCAATCCCAAAAATCGTTAGCCACTAAGCAGCATTTGAGGCCTGTACAACCAAAGAACCCAGTGTGCTCCAAACTGAGTCTCTGACAGAAACAGGCCAGGGCACTCAACAATGGGCCTTTTTAAAACCACTCCCCAGTCACCTGACCAGTCACAAAATGGCCTCTTCCCATGACTTCAAAATGGCAAGACTGCACCATATCAAGAGCTAACAATCTGAAAGGACAGGATGGAAATGCGGTGCCTAAAGAGCACTTCGTACCCTTCGATAGCTCAGTTGGTAGAGCGGAGGACTGTAGTTGGGTGTTGTTGAAATCCTTAGGTCGCTGGTTCGAATCCGGCTCGAAGGAGTAGTGTTTTCCAAGAGCAGCTTTTGTTTATGATCCGCGTTTCCACGATCAACAAAATCAACGACAATGTCTCGTATGGAGGTGGTGATGACCATGCAGAGCACCTGAAACAAACTAGAATGAAAATAGAAGTTGTTTCATTTTAGAGTAGACTTCACCGGTTAAAGAAAAAAAACCCAGATCTCAAAGACATTAGCCACCAAGCAACACATTGTTCAGTGACATCACATAACAACTCAAAGTATTTCATTTGCGCGTCAACAAGTTCCTAAAGTCCAGGTTCCACCGAGATTTGAACTCGGATCACTGGATTCAAAGTCCAGAGTGCTAACCATTACACCATGGAACCCCATATAGACTTTGGCTGATGATAGCGGCAGAGGGAGATAAATACGGTCTACAAGTTCTGCAAGGTCACAACACAAATATCTGTGGAACTGTAGCTTGATAAATACGTGGGCAAATGGACCCTCTATTGGAGTCTCTGAGTGTTTGTAGGGTTTTGGTGTCCCTGAGTGTTTGTGGGGTTTTGGGGTCCCTGAGTGTTTGTGTTTTGTGGGGTTTTGGGGTCTCTGAGTGTTTGTGTTTGTAGGGTTTTGGGGTCCCTGAGTGTTTGTGGGGTTTTGGGGTCCCTGAGTGTTTGTGTTTGTAGGGTTTTGGGGTCCCTGAGTGTTTGTGGGGTATTGGGGTCCCTGAGTGTTTTTTTACGGTTTTGGGGTCTCTGAGTGTGTTTGTGTTTGTAGGGTTTTGGGGTCCCTGAGGGTTCGTGTTTGTGGGGTTTTGGGGTCCCTGAGTGTTTGTGTTTGTAGGGTTTTGGGGTCCCTGAGTGTTTGTGTTTGTGGGATTTTGGGGTCCCTGAGGGTTCGTGTTTGTGGTCCCCAGATGCCGAGGCCAGTGTACGGATCCAGGATTCGGGGATCCTCCCTCTTTTCTCCGCGCTCCTGAATCAGCCGACGCCCTGCACCCCCAAAGTCGCCAACATCATAGCCGAGGTTGCCAAAAACGGTGAGGACTCTGCCCCCCCCCCCCCCCCCCATCTCATCTGCAGCCAAAAAAAACCCAATTCCCAGCAGGATCAGGGGCCCGTTTGTGTGTGTTTCCCTCTGCTGTTCTCCGAGTTTAGCTGTGGAAATTGGGGAACAGACTGACTGTGCTGGTCTTCACAGCTCATATCAGATGGTATTTGGCTCGCTGACAGAATGCATCGGGATGAGCAATCGTCTCGCAGTTCTTTAGTTTGAGTGCAGTGTGTGTGTGTGTGTGTGTGTGTGAATGTGTGTGTGTGTGTGTGTGTGTGTGTGTGTGTATGTGTGTATATATGTATGACTGGGTGTCTCTGCTCTCTCTGCAGAGTCTCTGAGGAGCTCCTGTGTGTATGTGTGTGTGTGTGTGTGTGAATGTCTGTGTGTGTGTGTGTGTGTGTGTATATGTATGACTGGGTGTCTCTGCTCTCTCTGCAGAGTCTCTGAGGAGCTCCTGTGTGTATGTGTGTGTGTATGTGTGTCTGTGTGTGTGTGTGTATGTGTGTGTGTATGTGTGTCTGTGTGTGTGTCTGTCTGTCTGTGTGTGTGTGTGTGTGTGTGTGTGTGTGTGTGTGTGTGTGTATGACTGGGTGTCTCTGCTCTCTCTGCAGAGTCTCTGAGGAGCTCCTGTGTGTATGTGTGTGTGTGTGTATATGTATGACTGGGTGTCTCTGCTCTCTCTGCAGAGTCTCTGAGGAGCTCCTGTGTGTATGTGTGTCTGTGTGTGTGTGTGTGTGTGTGTGTGTGTGAGTGTGTGTGTGTGTGTGTGTGTGTGTGTGTGTGTGTGTGTGTGTGTATATGTATGACTGGGTGTCTCTGCTCTCTCTGCAGAGTCTCTGAGGAGCTCCTGTGTGAGCTCGGGGCTGATCCCTCCCCTGGTGCAGCTGCTCAGCTGCGCAGATCAGGAGGTGCTGCTGCAGACGGGCCGCGCCCTGGGGAACATCTGCTACGACAGCCGTGCGTACTACTGCGCATACCGCCACACGTACCGCCACGCGCAGACACAGCCTGGGGGCGGAGTCTGGGGGCAGAGCCTGGGGTTGGAGGCCAAGACAGAAATAAACGTACAGAGAAATAAACGGGCGCACGGAACTTAAAGGACAGGCTCAGAACCGTCGTTACTACAGAACCTGAACTTTGTAGTTCAGTAATATCCTAATGACTCCATTTCCCAGAGTGCCTGTCTCGGATAACGGCTTCTTTGTATAATTCAGCTCTATTGCTGATAAATGGCCTCATCTCATGGCCTCACACGTCCCCTGTCATATTCTCAACACTCAGGAGGGAGTGGGTTGTGCTAAAAATTAGCATTTCGGCCAGCATTATAAAAACAGGGCTGGATTTCACCCATCCCCGTCCTCTCTGAGGCTGAGCTCTAAAACCCCGACCTCAAAAGACCCCATATCCCACCCCGTTGAGAATGAGACTCGGGGACAAGCGTTACATTGAGCAGACGCTCCTATCTAGAGCAGCTCACAATGCAACAGAACATATATGGGCTACAGCCACAGCTTGTAACTTAGGGGTTGCGAGTTCAATTCCCAGATGGGCCAGGAATATTGTACCTTGATCACATGTAAAAAAAAAAAGAAAGAAATAATAAATCAGGATTGCTTCACAGTGTAGGCGGATTGTATATAATGGCAAATGTAAGCTCTGTGTAAGTTCCCCTGGAGGAGAGCGTCTGCCACATGGCCGAATGTCAGTGTTAAGAGAACAGCCCGCCATCCCGCCATCCCGCCATCCGGACACGGCTCTGTCTTTCACTCCATCTGCCTGGTGGTTTGGGCCAGCAGCGTTTCGCCCACGGGGGGGACCCCTCAGCCTGAGCGCTTAGTCAGGCCTGTCATCGCCGTTTCAGTGGCAGATTGATCTGGCCTGAGCCGCTTCCGACGGCCCTCCCTGCTCCCCGTAACCAGCCTCAGTCCCGTTCCGATGAACCGCTCGGTTCTGTTGCTCTGATCGGCACTCACCGTCTTAGAACAATCAAGGATAACGCAAGAAAGCTTGAAAGATTATTTCCATCGTGGGGGGGGGGGGGGGGGGGAAAGGGGAGGGGGGAAGAATCCACCCCACTGGCTTTGAAAAGTGGTTTAATTTCAGGCTACAGGATTATCTGTTTATGCACATGATTCCCTAAAGGCAGACGGGTCAGAGGTCATTAATGGCGAAGTCACGGCGTATTGTGAGGTGCGGCTGAATCATAAATTCGACTTCTTCATTTTCATTTTTAGCGTCGGTGAAGTTTAGTAACAAACTCAAGTCCTCTTCTGCGGTTATTTCTAACCCCCACGGTAGTCCCCCCCCCCCCCCCCCCCCCCCATAATAGTCTTCTCTCTCTTCAGTGTTTTCTCCAGTCCAAAACCAAACCTTGTTTCACCCAGATTAAATACTGAAGTGGTTCACAGGGCTGAGTGAAAATAATGCTCATTTACTTTAAGCCTGTGCCACGGGCCCTCATCACCCCCCCCCCCCCCCCCCCCCGAATCAGACTGGATTGCGTCCCGGAGACGATAAAGGAGTGTAAGACAGGCGCTGCCGAATCGTGTTTTCCTCTCTGTGTGCTGCTCAGTGACTCATCGGCTGTGGTCCCACACGCCTTGCTTACATCGAGCGGACGGGGGTGCGGGAGAGTACAGAGAGAAAGCAGCGCGCGAGCTGGGGGGGGGGGGGGGCGGGGGGGGGGGGGGGGGCGAGCTGGGGGGGAGGGGGGGCGGGGGGGGGGGGGTACGGGAGTACAGAGAGAAAGCAGCGCGCGAGCTGGGGGGTGGGGGCTGGGGGCTGGGGGGGGGGGGGGTGGGGGGGAGGGCAATGTCGACACGGCTTCTTTGTAAAAGCATCCTGGAGAATGGGTTACGGGGGGGTTGTATTGTATGTGGGGGACAGTGGATCCAGAATTTAGCCTGACAGCAGTAACACGGTCCTTGTCTCTGCTGGACAGAGCCTAACTGGGGGGGGGGGGGGGGGGGTTGATGCTCTGGGGTAGGGGTTGGGGAATGTTGGACTTAGCTTCTTTCCTTCGATTTCAACCGAGTTCGTCCATTATTTTATGTTATTTTTTTACATTTTACAGCATTACCTGACGGATGCAGAAGCAGTTTTCTTGTATGGCTGCTCCGCGTTTCTGGCAAAAGAAGATCACATGACCACGAAACTCATATTGTGTAGCCAATCAACTGGCTGTGTGAAAGAGTATACAACTCACGCAGGAAATGCTGTCAAGTCATACGCTCTCTCATTTCTGCAATGTAATGATAGACTCACAAAACGCTTTTCAGAATATATGAATCAGGTTATTCAGTCGTGTGTGTGTGCGCATGTGTGCATGTGCTTGTCTATCTTTTGGTTATCTTTTCCCAGTTGCTCTGACAAACAGCAAATCACCAAAAATGCAAACATCTGCTCTCGCAGCTACGCATACGGAAACGCTGCCAGTACCCATAAGCCTGCTTTCATCTCCTCCGCAGCCGACGCTCCATTTAAAGAAATAAACGGCGGTTATTATCTCTCTCCGCTGCGGTTGGTTGACGGCGTGAAATCTGTGTTTGAGCTGGAGGAGCAGGAATCTGCTTTTGCGTCCAGGAAGGCTGACTTAATTGCAGAGCGGTGGAGTCTCGATTCCGCCCTGTCGCTAAGATGGCGCGCCGCCTCTGTGTGCGGCTCGCCAGCCTTTCAGACGGAGGTAGACCCAGCGAGTCGTCCTCCTCTTTACGGAACGACCGTGCTGTATCGTCCTAAAAGACCCCTGGTGTTTGAATCCGTGTAAATTCGTTTGGTGCTTTGAGAAAAGAATCACATTTTTAATCGCAGTTGACCTCCCGGGGCGTAGGTGGCAGTGTTCTGAAAGGGTGTTGTTGCCTTTTTCTCCAGATGCGCTACAAGCGCAGCTGATCAGCATGGGCGTGATCCCCACTCTAGTGAAGCTGCTGGGGGTTCACTCAGAGAACTCGGCACTGACGGAGATGTGCCTGATCGCCTTCGGCAACCTGGCGGAACTCGGTGAGCACGCCGAAATGTGTACTCATAACACAGTCTGTATCTCATACACACACACACACACACACACACACGCGCGCTCGTGCTTCTGTAAATACATGCATACACACACTTCACACACACACACACATTCCACAAACACACACACACACACACACTTTCATAAACACATGTACACACACACACATGCTTCTATAAACACATGTACACGTGCACACACACATGCACATACACACACACACTCTCTCTCACACACACACACACACACACTTCCATAAACACATGCACATACACACACACGCTCTCTCCCATACACATGCACACATACACACACACACACTCACACACACTTTCTCTCCCCCCACACATACACACAAACACTTTCTCTTCCTCTGTCTCCAACACATTAACACAATGAACAGTTGAGTTTCCTTTGCTGCCTTAGAACAAAAAATGTCCTCCAACTAATCAGCATACCCTTGTGTGTGTATGTGTGTGTGTGTATTAGCTGTGTGTGTGTGTGTGTGTGTGTGTGTGTGTGTGTGTTGTTTTAAGTGAAAATGTTAAAATCCTTCACAAACCTGCCTTTAGCTGTGTGTGTGTGTGTGTGTGTGTGTGTGTGTGTGTGTGTGTGTGTGTGTGTGTGTTTTAAGTGAAAATGTTAAAATCCTTAACAAACCTGCCTTTAGCTGTGAGAAGCAGAGGGCGCTGCCGTAGCTCTCCCTGTCCCTCGCTCTGCAGAGTCCAGCAGGGAGCAGTTTGCCTGCACGAGCGTCGCGGAGGAGCTGGTGGGACTGTTCCGGAAGCAGGTGGAGCACGAGAAGAAGGAGGTCATCTTCGAGGTCCTGGCCCCGCTGGCCGAGAACGGTGAGGACCAGAGGGGAACGCCCCTGGGAACGGCAAAATTTAAAGAGTTCCACAGACACGCACGGTCCTGTGTTTCAGAGCTCCCCAGCGCAGGTCCCGAGATTAACAACAAGTAACGTGACTCTCAGCCTTATTTAATTAACTCACTCACTTATTGAATTCATGCTAATCATGTGTCACTTTTCATAAAGGAAAGTATAAACATCAATAACAGGCAATAAGTTTTACACGTGAGTACATTCACATATTTACATCATCATCAATGAAATAATCTTCATCATTTTACAGCAAACGTCATATTGCCTATTTTATGTATTCCTTATGTTCTGTATGATTTGTCTGAGAATAACACGTGAGGACTGTGAAGTTTTGCACAGCACAGGAGCAGATCTCTGGCGCTGCTGAGGTCTGAATCTCAGAAACGTTTCCTTAACCAGCTCTTTAACCCCCGGGGGGTCGCGTCTGAGAGAAAGGCCGAGCGGGAGGGAGAGGGTTCCAGACCCGTCCGGCAGACCACAGGAATGTCAAACGGGCTCAAACGGAATGTCTGTTTCAGCCGTTTCAGTGTTTAGCATCTGAAACTGGAAAAAAAAAAAAAAAAAAAAAAAAAAAAAAAAAGAAACATTACCGGTCTGAAAAAACACAGACTTGTGAGGACGTGGGCTAGAACACAGGGCCTTGTGAGGACTTGTGATAGAACACAGTGTTGTGAGGACATGGGCTGGAACACAGGGCCTTGTGAGGACGTGGGCTAGAACACAGGGCCTTATGAGGACTTAGGCTGGAACACAGAGTGTTGTGAGGACTTGTGATAGAACACAATGTTGTGGGGACGTGGGATGGAACACACAGTGTTGTGGGGACGTGGGCTGGAACACACAGTTTTGTGAGCACCTGTGATAGAACACAATGTTGTGAGGACCTGTGATAGAACACAGTGTTGTGGGGACGTGGGCTGGAACACACAGTTTTGTGAGCACCTGTGATAGAACACAGTGTTGTGGGGACCTGTGATAAAACACAGTGTTGTGAGGACGTGGGCTGGGACACACAGTGTTGTGGGGACGTGGGCTGGAAACAGAGTGTTGTGGGGACGTGGGATGGAACACACAGTGTTGTGGGGACGTGGGCTGGAACACACAGTGTTGTGGGGACGTGGGATGGAACACACCGTGTTGCGGGGATGTGGGCTGGAACACAGAGTGTTGTGGGGACGTGGGCTGGAACACACAGTGTCGTGGGGACCTGGTCTGTGGGTCACAGTGGCTGGCAGGATGCTTCTCAGTCTGTTGGGCTGTTATGGTCATGTTGAAATCCGTCTGCCGCAGAATTCTGCGTGTAGGTGGTGTTCTCAGAGTCACTTAATATTATAATAATAATAATATTTAACAGTTAATGCCTTCGTTGTCGTTGTTGACATTATTGTCTTCAACAGGACCGTAAAGCTCTGTTCTCAGATCTCCACAGCGTGGGAGAAACGTGCAGCTAATTACAGAACAGCACTGTTTGAGCTTTAGGACAGAAATTTCTGTGAAATAAATCAGCTCCAGTAATACAGGACTGATGACACTGGTTTCACTGAGCTCTGGCCACCTACACAGTTGGTCAGAGTTTGTTAGAAGTGTTAGTTTTACATGATAATCACATACATTACAAAAATGACAGAATTACTAAAAAAAAAATTTTTTTGTTTTATAAGTTTGCTGTGCTATTTTTCACAGTTTGACTCTAATTTACTCTTATTTTGCTGAAATCCCCTAATTTTTTAATGAGCCCTCCGACCCTCGACCCTCGACCCCCGACCCCGACCCCCGACCCCCGACCCCCATGCTGCTCTTCATCAGCAGAGCAGGGCCCTTTTTGGCGCTGTTAGCGGTAAGCCTTTACCGCTGGACGAGCTGCGGCGGTGTCAGCTCCGCCCACTTCATTAGACCTAATTAAGGGTCGATTAAGGGGCCGATTAAGGGTCGATTAAGGGCCGATGACGTTAACGAACCAGCTGAGGCCGTTGTGCTGATTCCTGTGAGTCATGCTTTCTTCCCCCCTCTGGTTTTAGAAATGTGTGTTTCATTAGTGCAACAGCCCTGTGGTTGCTGGCTTGGGGGGGGGGGGGGGGGGTCGGTAGGGTTGGGTTTGGGGGCAGGAGTGCCTGATGCTGGGTTTGCGTTCCGGTCAGTCTCCTCCCCCAGAAACACTGACTCACTGCTATCGAAACCCCCCCCCCCCCCCCCCAGATACACACACACCGTCACCCCCAGCAGCTGCCCCAGACTCGAGGAGTCACCAGAGCCTTTATACTGAGTCCAGGAGGCTCCCAGTGTGTATGTCTGCAGGTGTCAGCGGTGAGATTTACTGTGTTTACAGGAGACAGCCTGTCCCTCGCGCGTGAGAGTGCCTTAGCTTACATTTAACCCCGTAAAGAGCAGGTTTCATGGAATGTTTTTGGAAGTCACTGTTCTAGAACTGTAGCACTGCCTTCAGTTGCCAGTAGTGATTGTTACATCAGCATTAGAATGTTCAGGTTAGAACATTCTAATCACATGTTTGTGATCTTAGGTTTTAGAGGGTTAATTTCAGGGGGTTTACTCGAGGATACGACGACACTGTCCCATCTCGGACTCAAACCCGCAGCCCCAGAAAATCTTGTTTGTGTGTGTGTCTGTGTGTGTCTGTGTGTGCGTGTGCATGTATGAGCGTGTGTGTGTGTGCGTGCATATGTGTATGAGTGTGTGTGTCCCTGTGTGTGTGTATGAGTGTGTGTGTCCCTGTGTGTGTGTGTGTGTGTGTGTCTGTGTGTGGCTGTGTGCGTGCGTGTGGCTGTGTGTGTGTGTGTGAGCGTGTGTGTGCGTGCGTGCGTATGTGTATGAGTGTGTGTGTCCCTGTGTGTGTGTGTGTGTGTGTGTGTGTGCGTGTGCATGTGTGAGCGTGTGTGTGCGTGCGTGCGTATGTGTATGAGTGTGTGTGTCCCTGTGTGTGTGTGTGTGTGTGTGTTTGTTCTGGCGGGTGGTACTGGTTTTGGCTTTAGTGCAGAAGACGGTACTGATTTCAGTTTAAATGCTTTAGATTTATGTTGCCAGTGATCTCATCTGGGTGAAATGAACAGGTGGACCAGCCTCTCATAACCATTAAACATGAAGGGATGGCCATAAACCCGACAGTTTTACTGAGGAACATCTATTTTCACTGATATGCCACATCTCTCCCTCTCTCTTTCATTCCCCACATCGCTTTCTTCTATTTCTCTGTCTGTCCCCCCGTTCCTCTCTCTTCTCTCTCCCTTCTCCCTTTCCCTTTCTTTCTCTCCACTTCTCTACCTCTGTCCTCCTTCCCCCCTCTCTCTCTCTGGCTCTCTCTCTTTCCCTCCCTGTCTTTCCCTCCTTGACTCTCCCTCTCTCCCTCCACCTCTCTATCACTCCCTCTTTTGCTCTCTCTCCTCTCTCCCCCCTCTCCCCCTCTCCCCCTCTCCCCCTCCCCCCCTCCCCCTCTCAGATGTGATTAAGCTGCAGTTGGTGGAGGCGGGGCTGGTGGAGTGCCTGTTGGACGTGGTGGATGAGGCGCTGGGGGGGGGCAGGGAGGAGGACCTGGCCGAGCTGAAGACCGCCTCCGACCTGCTGGTGCTGCTGCTGCTGGGAGGTACGGCTCCGCCCAATCAGCTGTCCCCATCTATAAAGTCTGGCCCGCATCAGGACACCATTAGCCAATCAGCTGTCCCCATCTATAAGGCCGGCTCACATCAGGACACCATTAGCCAATCAGCTGTCCCCATCTATAAAGTCTGGCCCGCATCAGGACACCATTAGCCAATCAGCTGTCCCCATCTATAAAGTCTGGCCTGCATCAGGACACCATTAGCCAATCAGCTGTCCCCATCTATAAAGTCTGGCCTGCATCAGGACACCATTAGCCAATCAGCTGTCCCCATCTATAAAGGCCGGCTCACATCAGGGCACCATTAGCCAATCAGCTGTCCCCATCTATAAAGTCTGGCCCACATCAGGACACCTTTAGCCAATCAGCTGTCCCCATCTATAAAGTCTGGCCCACATCAGGACACCTTTAGCCAATCAGCTGTCCCCATCTATAAAGGCCAGCTCACATCAAAATTCAATCAGATGACTGTAAAAAACAATACTCTCTGATATCAGTGTGTACTCTACCTTGAGCTAATACCCACCTGTGCCCTTGTGAAGGTGTGTACTGTACCTTTGGCTGATGCCCACCTGTGCCCTGATGAAGGTGTGTACTGTACCTTTGGCTGATGCCCACCTGTGCGCTTATGAAGGTGTGTACTGTACCTTTGGCTGATTCCCAGCTGGCTCTTTTCTCCAGACGAGTCCATGCAGAAGCTGTTTGAAGGGGGGCAGGGCAGCGTGTTCCAGAGAGTTCTCTCCTGGGTTCCCTCCAACAGTCACCAGCTTCAGCTGGCGGGGGCGCTGGCCATCGCCAACTTCGCCCGCAACGGTAAGGCCCTGCTCCCCCCCCCTCCCCCCGTGACTCAACTGTCTCAGCTGTGACTTAGACTGTGACTCGACTGTGACTCTGACTGACTGACTCAGACTGTGACTCAGACTCTGACTCGGCTGTGGTGGTTGGTGTGTCCCTGCAGACGGTAACTGCATCCACATGGTGGACTCGGGCATCGTACAGAAGCTTCTGGATCTTCTGGAGAGGCACACGCAGGAGGGCAACGTCACTGTGCAGCACGCCACCCTCAGCGCCCTCAGGAACCTGGCCATCCCCGGTGAGCTCACTTCCTGTTTCCTGCCTGTTGCCACCCACACTGAGTACTGGCAAAGCAATCTCAGAACTGCTCAAGCGTCTTAGTTGAGAAATTATTTGGTATTTGCCGCTGGCCCTGACGTCCC